>NDFG01000462.1:15873-26583 GCA_002167245.1 Sporophila hypoxantha
AAATATGGGGGGGGTCCCAAAATATGGGGGGATTCTGAAGTTTGGGGGAGGGCAAATTTTGGGTGATTTTGGGTCGATTTTTGGGGATATTTTGGGGTGTTTTGGGTGATTTTGGGGTGAATTTGGGATTATTTTTGGGGTGATTTTTGGGGTCATTTTGGCGATGTTTTTGGGGTCCTCCGGGTGTTTTTAGGGTGATTTTGGGGAGATTTTGGAGTGATTTTTGGGGGTGGTTCTGGGGTTAATTTTGGGTGATTTTTGGGATGTTTTGGGGTGTTTTCGGGGTGATTTTGGGGTTATTTTTGGGATGTTTTGCAGCGTTTTTGGGGGTGTTTCTTGGAGCGTTTTTAGGGTTTTTTTGGGGTGGTTTTGGGGTGATTTTGGAGTTAATTTTGGGCTGTTTCTGAGCTGTTTCTGGGGTAATTTTGGGATTATTTTGGGGGTGATTTTTGGGATGGTTTTGGGTGATTTTTGGGCGATTTTGGGGTGTTTTAGGGTTGTTAATGGGGTCCCCCGGGTGGTTCTGGGGTTAATTTTGAGGTGGTTTTTGGGATGTTTTGGGACGTTTCTGGGGGTGTTTCCTGGACCGTTTTTCGGGTTTTTTTGGGGTTAATTTTGGGCTGTTTCTGGGGTAATTTTGGGATGATTTTTGGGGTGATTTTGGAGTGATTTTTGGGGTGTTACAGGGTTCTTTTTGGAATCCACGTTTGGTTTTGGGGTGATTTTTGGGATATTTTTGAGGTGATTTCGGGGTGATTTTGGAGTTAATTTTGGGGTGATTTTTGGGATGTTTTGGGGTGATTTTTGGGTGATTTTTGGGGTATTTTAGGGTTGTTTTTGGGGTTCTCCGGGTGTTTTTGGGGTTCATTTTGGGTGGGTTTTGGGGTGTTTTTTGGGTGATTTTGGGGTGATTTTGGGGTTCTTTTTGGGGTGTTTTAGGGTTGTTTTTGGGGTGATTTTGGAGTGATTTTTGGAGTTAATTTTGGGCTGTTTCTGGGGTAATTTTGGGGTTAATTTTGAGGTGATTTTTGGGATGTTTTTGGGTGATTTTGGGGTTAATTTTGGGTGGTTTTTGGGGTGATTTTTGGGAATGTTTTTGGGGTAGTTTTGGGGTGATTTTGGAGTTAATTCTGGGCTGTTTCTGGGGTAATTTTGGGATTATTTTTGGGGTGATTTTGGGGTGATTTTTGGGGTGTTTTTGGTGATTTTTGGGTGATTTTGGGGTGTTTTAGGGTTGTTTTTGGGGTCCCCCGGGTGGTTTTGGGGTTAATTTTGGGTGATTTTTGGGGCGTTTCTGGGGGTGTTTCTTGGAGCGTTTTTGGGTTTTTTTGGGGTGATTTTGGAGTTAATTTTGGGCTGTTTCTGGGGTAATTTTGGGATTATTTTTGGGGTGATTTCGGGGTGATTTTTGGGCTGATTTTGGGGTAATTTTGGGGTGAATTTGGAGGTTATTTTTAGGGCGATTTTGGGGTGAATTTTGGGATAATTTTGGGGTGAATTTGGGATAATTTTGGTCCCTTTCCCCACAGCGCCTCCTGCCGGGCCTGGGGGGGCTTTGGGATGATTTAGGATAATTTTGGGGTGAATTTGGGGATAATTTTGGGGTGATTTTGGCTGATTTTGGGGTGAACTTGGAGGTTATTTTTCGGGCGATTTTGGGATAATTTTGGGGTGAATTTGGCTGATTTTGGTCTCTTTCCCCCCCCCAGCGCCTCCTGCCGGGCCTGGGGGGGCTCTGAGATGATTTAGGATAATTTTGGGGTGAATTTGGGTTCATTTTGGGCTGAATTTGGCTGATTTTGGGGTGATTTTGGGGTGAATTTGGGTTCATTTTGGGCTGAATTTGGCTGATTTTGGTCCCTTTTCCCCGCAGCGCCTCCTGCCGGGCCTGGGGGGGCTCTGGGTGAATTTGGGGTGATTTTGGGATAATTTTGGGGTGAATTTGGCTGATTTTGGGATAATTTTGGGGATAATTTTGGGGTGAATTTGGCTGATTTCGGTGTCTCTTTTTCTCCCCAGCGCCTCCTGCCGGGCCTGGGGGGGCTCTGGGTGAATTTGGAATAATTTTGGGTGAATTTTGGGGTGAATTTGGCTGATTTCGGTGTCTCTTTTTCTCCCCAGCGCCTCCTGCCGGGCCTGGGGGGCTTCGGGCTTTGCTCCTGGGGGGCCCCGGGGGGGGGGGCGGGGCCGGAGGCGGAGCCGGAGCCGGAGCCCGGAGCGCCCCTTCAGCTGCCTGAGCTGCGTGAGTGGGCGGGGCTTAAAAGGGGCGGGGCTTTAAATGGGCGGGGCTTAAAGGGGGCGGGGCCGGACCCGCCCCTTCCGACGCTGCTGAGGGCTGCGTGAGTGGGCGGGGCCTAAGGGGCGGTGCTTAAAAGGGGCGGGCCGGGGCCGCCCTTCGAGCTGCTGAGCTGCGTGAGTGGGCGGACAAAGGGGGCGGGCTTAAGGGGGCGGGCCGGGGCCGCCTTCGAGCTTGCTGAGCTGGCGTGAGTGGCGGGGGCCTAAGGGCGGGCATACAAGGGGGCGGGGCCGAGCCGCCCTTCGAGCTGCGAGCTGCGTGAGTCGGGCGTGGCTTAAAGGGGGCGGGGCATAAAAGGAGCAGGGCTAACGGGGCGGGGCTGCGGTTTGGAAGGGATTTTTGGGGGTTTGGGGTCCGGTTTTGGGTGGGATTTTGGGGGGACTTTTTTGGATTGGGGGGGATTTTGGGGTTTGGGGGAATTTCCTGGGGTGGTTTTAGGAGGATTTGGGGGGTTTGGGGGGGAAAATTTTTGGTTTTGGGGGAATTTTTGGGGGGATCTTTGGATTTTGGGGGGGATGGGGTTTGGGGAATTGGGGTTGGTTTTTAGGAGGATTTGGGGGGAAATTTTTGGATTTGGGGGGAATTGGGGGATTTTTGGAATTTTGGGGGGATTTTTGGGGTTTGGAGGATTTTTGGGAAAATTTGAGGGGGGATTTTGGGGTCTTGGGGGTGTCTGGGGAGATTAGGGGTAATTTTTGGATTTTGGGGGGGTTTTGGGGTATTTTGGGAAAATTTGTGGGGATTTTGGTCGGTTTGTGGGTTTTGCGGGTATTTGGGGGAATTTGGGGGATTTTGGATTTTGGGGATTTTGGGTGGTTTAAATGGGAGAGCATATTTGAAGGAATTTGGGATACTTTGAGGATTTGGGGAGATTTTGAGGGTTTTTTTTATTAATGTGGGCGTGGCATTGCCATGCCCCGCCCCTTTTTTTGCAGGTGACGTTGGCACACCGTCCCCTGCCCCGTTCGCGGCCCCCATTGGCTCGCGCCGATTGGGGGCGGGGCCCTGAGCCCGGCGCAGCTGCGGGAGCGAAATCTTCCGAGGGGTGAGGGGCGGGGCCTCGAGGGGGCCGTGGGTCACCGGGTGGGCCTGGTCGCCGGGTGGGCGTGGCCAGGGGCGGGCAACCCTAAAAATGGACCCCAAATGTCCCCAAAATAATCCCAAATCTTCCCTCAAAATTCCCCAAAATCCCAAATATGTCCCCAAATTGTCCCAAATTCCCCCTAAAATGTCCCCAAATGTCCCCAAAAAATCCCAAAATGGCCCCAAACCCCCCCAAAAATCTCCCCCAAATTGTCCTCAAATCGCCCCAAAATGTCCCAAACCAAACCCCAAATCCCCCACAAAATGTTCCCAAAATATCCCAAAAAATCCCAAATCTCGCCCAAATCTTGCCTAAAATGCCCCAAAATGTTCCCAAAAAATCCCAAATCTCCCCAAAATGTCCCCAAACCCCCCCCAAAATGGCCCTAAATGTCCTCAAAAAATCCCAAATCTCCCTGAAAATGTCCCCAAATCCCCTGAGCTGTCCCTAAAATGTCCCCAAATGTCCCCCAAACCCCCTAAAATGTTCCCAAATCTCCCCAAAATGGCCCTAAAATGTCCCCAAAAAATCCCCAAATCTCCCTGAAAATGTCCCCAAACCCTCCTAAATGTCCCCAAAATGTCCTTAAATGTCCCCAAAAAATCCTAAATCTCCCAAATGTCCCCAATCCCCGGGCAGGGGGTGAGCCCCGAGCTGCGGGCGCAGGCCTGGCCCTTCCTGCTGGGGCTGAGAGACCCCGAGACCCCCAAAGGGACCCCAGAGACCCCCGGGGGGACCCCAGAGACCCCCAAAGGGACCCCCGACCCCGCCCGGGCCCGCAGGTGAGACTGGGGGGGTTTGGGGTGTCAAAGGGAGGGTTTGGGGTGGGATTGGGGGGGTTTGGGGTGTCAAAAATGGGGTTTTGGGGTGGTTTTGGGGTGAGTTTGAGGGTTTTGGGGTGTCAAAGGGAGGTTTTGGGGTGTTTGGGGTGGGCTTAGGGTGCCAAAAGTGGGGTTTTGGGGTGTTAAAATGGCGGTTTGGGGTAGGTTTGGGTGATTTTGGGGTTTGGGGTGCCAGGTGGGGTTTTGGGGTTGGTTTTGGGGTGTTTGGGTGGCAAAAATGGGGTTTTAGGGTGGTTTTGGGGCGCTTTGAGGTGTTTTTGGGGTGTTAAAATGGGGGTTTGGAGTGGTTTTGGCATGGGTTTGGGTGATTTTGGGTGTCAAAAATGGGGTCTTAGGGTGGGATTGGGGTGTTTGGGGTGTCAAAGGGAGGTTTTGGGATGTCCAGGTGGGGGTTTGGGGTGTTTGGGGTAGGATTGGGTGATTTTGGGGTGTCAAAATGGGGGTTTGGAGTGGTTTTGGGGTGTCAAAATCGGGTTTTGGGGTGTCCAGGTGGGGTTTTTGGGGTGGTTTTCAGGTGGTTTCGGGGTGTTTGGGGAGGTTTTGGGGGGTGTCAAAGGGTGGTTTTTGGCGTGGTTTTGGGGTGCCCAAATGAGGCTTTGGGGTGAGTTTGGGGTGGGTTTGGGGTGCCAAAATTGGGGTTTGGGGTGGATTTGGGGGAATTTTGGGGGTTTTGGGGTGTCAAAGGGAGGTTTTGGGGTGTTTGGAATTGTTTGGGGTGTTTGAGGTGGGTTTGGGTGATATTGGGGTGAGTTTGGGGGGGTTTTGGGGTTTGTGGGTTGGTTTTGGGGTGTTTGGGCGTCAAAAATGGGGGGGTTTGGGGTGGTTTTGGGGTGAGTTGGGGGGGTTTTGGGGTGTTTGGGGTGGGTTTTGGGGTGCCAAAGTAGTGGGGTGTTTGGGGTGTTTAAAATGGGGGTTTGGGGTGGGTTTGGGTGGTTTTGGGAATGTCAAAGGGAGGTTTGGGGGTGGTTTTTGGGGTGGGATTTGGGGTGGGTTCAGGGGTGTCCAGGTGGGGGTTTGGGGTTGGTTTTTGGGTGTTTTGGGTGTCAAAAATGGGGGTTGGGTGAATTTGGGGGGTTTGGGTGTTTTGGAGTGCCCCAATGGGGGTTCTGGGATGGTTTTGGGGTTTGGGCTGGTTTGGGGCTGTCCAGGTTGGGGTTTGCAGGTTGGGGTTTTTGGGTGGTTTTGGGGTGTAAAAATGGGGGTTGGGGTGGTTTGGTGAGGGTGAGTTTCGAGTGGGTTTGGGGCGTTTGAGGTGATTTTGGGGCGTTGGGGTGTCAAAAAATGGGGTTTGGAGTGGGTTTGGGGTCAGTTTGAGGGGTTTTGGGGTGGGTTTTTGAGGGTGTCAAAGGGAGGGTTTGTGTCCAGTGGGTTTTGGGGTGGTTTTGGGGTTTTGGGTGTCAAAAAATGGGTTTGGGGTGAGTTTGGGGGGTTTGGGTGTTTTTTGGAGTGCCCCAAATGGGGGTCTGGGATGTGTGTTGGGTTTGGGGTGATTTTGGGGTGTCAAAATCGGGTTTTGGGTGCCAGTGGGGTTTGGGGGTCAAAGGAGGTTTTGGGGTGGGTTGGGGTGTTTGGGGTGTCAAAAAATCGGGTTTGGGTGGGATTGGGGTGGGTTTGGGCTGAATTTTGGGGTGAGTTTGAGGGGGTTTTGGGTGGTCGGGGGTGTTTGAGGTGATTTTGGGTGTCTAATGAGGTTTGGGGTGGGATTGGGGTGTCAAAATCGGGTTTTGGGTGTCCAGGTGGGGATTTGGGGTGGTTTCAAGGTGTTTGTGGGTTGTTGGGGAGGTTTTTGGGGTGGTCTTTCCGGTGGTTTTGGGGTGTCAAAGGGGAGGTTCTGGGGTGCACAGGTCGGTTTCGGGGTGTCCCAGGTGGGGTTTTGGGGTTGGTTTTGGGGGTTTGGGGGCCAACAATGAGTTTTGGGCTGGTTTTTGGGATGCCAAGAACTGGTTTTGGTGTTTGGCCGTTTTTGCCAGGGACGATTATTTCCGGATGAAGCTGCAGTGGCGCTCGCTGAGCCCGGGGCAGCTGCGCAGGAACAGAATCCTCAGGGGCTACCAGGAACGCATCGGTGAGACCCCAAAAATGCCCAAAACTGGCACAAAATTACCCCAAAACTGCCCCAAAGCTGCCCCAAATTTGTCCCCAAAAATTACCCCAAAAATGCCCAAAACTTCCCCCAAAATTACCCCAAAACTGCCCCAAAAATTACCCCAAAGTGACCCAAAACTGCCCCAAATTTGTCCCCAAAAATTACCCCAAAAATACCCAAAACTTCCCCCAAAACTACCCCAAAACTGCCCCAAAAGTGACCCTGAAAATTACCCCAAAATTCACCCTAAAATGCCCTAAAACTGCCCCAAAAATTACCCCAAACTGACTCAAAACCTGCCCAAAAAAATGTCACAAACTGATCCCTGAGGGGGTACCAGGAACGCATGGGTGAGACCCCAAAAATGCCCAAAACTGCCTCAAATTTGTGCCCAAAACTGCCCCTAAACTGCCCCAAAAATGACCCCTAAAATGCCCAAAACTTCCCTCAAAATTGCCCCAAAACTGCCCCAATTTTGTCCCCAGAAGTGCCCCAGAACTGCCCCAAAAATGACCCCAAAAACGCCCAAAATTACCCCAAAGTTGCCCCAAAACTGCCCCAAATTTGTCCCCAAAACTGGCCCAAAAATGACCCCAAAATTGGCCCAGAGACTGCTCCAAAAATGACCCTAAACTGGCTCAAAAACAACCCAAAAGTGCCCCAAAAATGACCCAAAACTGCCCCAAAAGTGACCCCAAACTGAGCCCTGAGGGGGTACCAGGAAGGGCTGGGTGAGACCCCAAAATTCACCCCAAACTGCCCCAAAAATGACCCCAAAATTGGCCAAAAAATGGCCCAAAAATGACCCTAAACTGGCCCAGAAACGACCCCAAAATTCACCCTAAACTGCCCCAAAGCTGTCCCAAAAATGGCCCAAAAAATGCCCCAAAAATGACCTAAAACTGCCCCAAATATGTCCCCAAAATATCCCCTGAACTCCCTTAAACTGACCCCAAAATCTGCCCAAAATGTCCCCTAAACAGAGCCCAAAATCTTCCCAAAATGTTCCCAAAAAATGTCCCCAAACATCCCCAAAAATGTCCCCAAATGTCCCCAAAATGGACCCCAAATATCCCAAACTCTCCCCAAATGTCCCCAAAAGTCCCAAATTGTCCCCAAACTGGACCCCAAATGTCCTAAAAACCTCCCCAGAATGTTCCCTAACTCACCCCAAAATATCCCCAAAACTGACCCCAAATGTCCCCAAAATCTGCCCAGAATGTCCCCAGAATGGACCCAAATATCCCAAACTGTCCCCAAATGGCCCAAAATCTCCCAAAATGTCCCTAAACCCCCCAAAGCCCCCCAAACCCATCCCAAATCTCCCCAAAATGTCCCCAAATTGTCCCCAAATGTCCCCAGGATGTCCCAAAATGTCCCAAAATGTCCCCTAAACTGACCCCAAACTCTCCCAAAATGTCCCTAAACATCCCCAAAAATGTCCCCAAATTGTCCCAAATTGTCCCCAAAATGTCCCAAAATGTCCCCCAACATCCCCAAAATCTCCCCAAAAATGTCCCCAAAAATCCCAAAATGTCCCAAATTGTCCCAAAGTCTCCCCAAACATCCCCCAAAATCTCCCCAAAGTGTCCCCAAAAATGTCCCCCAAACATCCCCAAATGTCCCCAAACTCTCCCAAAATGTCCCCAAATTTCCCAAAATGTCCCCAAATGTCCCCAACTGTCCCCAGAGCGGGACCTGGCCCGGGCCCCGCCGTGGGCGCCGCGGGCGCTGCTGCGGGAGGTGCTGCTGACCCACTGCGTGTTCCACTTCGACCTGGGTGAGATCTGGGGCCAGAAACCGGGATTTTGGGAAAATTGGGAAAAATTGGGGATTTTGGGGATTTTTTTGGGGAATTTTTTGGGATTTTTTGGGGAATTTGGGGGGATTTTTTGGGAGATTTTGCAGCGGATTTGGGGTCAGGGTTGCTGCTCACCCACTGCGTGTTCCACTGCGACCTGGGGGAGATCTGGGGGGAAAAACCGGGATTTTGGGAAAATTGGGAAAAAATTGGGAAAAAATTGGGAATTTTTGGGAATTTTTGGGAATTTTTTGGGGATTTTTTGGGGCCATTTTGGGGGAGTTTTGGGGATTTTTTGGGGCCATTTTGGGGGAGTTTTGGGGTCAGGGTTGCTGCTGACCCACTGCGTGTTCCACTGCGACCTGGGTGAGCTTTGGGGGGAAAAACCGGGATTTTGGGAAAATTGGGAAAAATTGGGGATTTGGGGGATTTTTGGGATTTTTCGGGAATTTTTTGGGATTTTTTGGGATTTTTTGGGGCGATTTTGGGGATTTTTTTTTGATTTTTCAGGGGATTTTTTTTCCATTTCTTGGGATTTTTTGGGGGAGAAATGGGGATTTTGGGAAAATTGGGGTGGAAAATTTGGGGTAATTTTTTGGGCCTTTTTTGGAGATTTTTTGAGGGGATTTTGGGTGATTTTGTGGGAATTTTGGGGATTTTTGGGAATTTTTTTGGAATTTTGGGGGGCAGTTTTGAGGTAATTTTGGGGCATTTTTTGGAATTTTTCCCATTTTTCCCAGAATTTTTTGGGGGGGATCTCTGGGGGGTTTTGGGGATTTTGGGGGATTTTGGGGGATTTTTGGGGATTTTTTGGGGATTTGGGATTTTGGGCGATTTGGGACAATTTTGGGAGTTTTTTTTTTCATTTTGGGGGATTTTTGGGGATTTTTTGGGAGATTTTGGAGCGGATTTGGGGTCAGGGTTGCTGCTCACCCACTGCGTGTTCCACTGCGACCTGGGGGAGGTTTTGGGGTGAATTCGGGGGATTTTGGGAAAATTGGGGATTTTGGGGGATTTTTGGGGATTTTTTGGGGCCATTTTGGGGGAGTTTTTGGGATTTTTTGGGGGATTTTGGAGCGGATTTGGGGTCAGAGTTGCTGCTGACCCACTGCGTGTTCCACTGCGACCTGAGTGAGATTTGGGGGCAATTCGGGGGATTTTGGGAAAATTGGGAAAAAATGGGGATTTGGGAATTTTGGGGATTTTTCGGGAATTTTTTTGGATTTTTTGGGGCGATTTTGGGGGAGTTTTGGGGATTTTTTTTTTATTTTTCAGGGGATTTTTTTTCCATTTCTTGGGATTTTTTGGGGGTATTTTTTGGGGGAAAAATGGGGATTTTGGGAAAATTGGGGTGGAAATTTTTGGGGAATTTTGGGAATTTTTTGGGGTTTTTTTGGGGGCGGTTTCGAGGCAATTTTGGGCCATTTTTTTGAATTTTTTCCATTTTCCCCTGAATTTTTTGGGGGGGATTTTTGGGGATTTTTTGGGGCCATTTTGGGGCAGTTTTGGGGATTTTTTTTCCATTTTTCGGGATTTTTTGGGGGGATTTTTTGGGGAAACTTGGGAACTTTTTGGAGATTTTTGGGGGGATTTTGTGGGAATTTTGGGGATTTTTTAGGGATTTTTGGGGGGTTTTTTGGGAATTTTTGGGGGGATTTTCAGGGAGATTTTGAGGGAGTTTTGGGGATTTTTTTTTATTTTTTCAGGATTTTTTGGGGGGGATTTTTGGGGGGAAAATGGGAATTTTGGGGGGATTTTTGGGAATTTTGTGGGATTTTTTGGGGCGATTTTGGGGTGGTTTTGGGGCAATTTTGGGGCATTTTTTAAAATTTTTCCCATTTTTTCCAGAATTTTTCAGGGGGGGTTTCTGGGGATTTTTTAGGGATTTTTTGGGGGATTTTTTTGGGGATTTTTGGGTGATTTGGGACAATTTTGGGAGATTTTTTTTTTCATTTTGGGGGTATTTTGAGGATTTTTTGGGAGATTTTGAGGGAAATTTTGGGGAAAATTTGGGAATTTTTGGTAATTTTGGGTTCCAGGGTACGTGGGGGGGATGAGCGAGGTGCTGGGGAGATTTTGGGGGGAAATTTGGGGGGGAAATTGAGATTTTTGGGCTGAAATTTCGGGGTTTTTTTGGAGTTTGGGTGAGAAATCACAATTTCCTGCAAAAAACTGCAGAAAAAAAAAAAAGGACATCCCCAAAAACGCCATTTGGGGAAATTGAGATTTTTGGGCTGAAATTGGGGAATTTTGGGTGTGAAAATTGGGATTATTTTGGGGAAAATTTGGATTTTTTGGTAATTTTGGTCCCCAGGGTACGTGGGGGGGATGAGCGAGGTGCTGGGGGGATTTTGGGAGAATTTAGAGGGGAAATTTGGGCTGAAATTTGAGATTTTTGGGCTGAAATTTCGGGGGTTTTTTTGGATTTTGGGTGTGAAAATTCGGGATTTTTTGGGGTAAAATTTGGGATTTTTGGGTTTTAGGGTACGTGGGGGGATGAGTGAGGTGCTGGGGGGATTTTGGGCTGAAAATTGAGATTTTTGGATGGAAATTTCACAGTTTTGGGGGATTTTTGGTGGGAAAATTTGGGAATTTTTGGGG
>NDFG01000462.1:47348-59695 GCA_002167245.1 Sporophila hypoxantha
CACTGGGGTGGGGACATTGGGGACAGCAGGGTGGCACTGGGGACATCAGGACAGGGCTGGGGACACCAGGGTGGGGACACTGAGATTTGGGACACTGGGGTGGCACTGGGGACACCGGGGTGGGGACATCAGGACAGGGTTGGGGACACTGGGATGGGATTGGGACACCAAGATTGGGGACACTGGGATGGGGACATTGGGACAGAGTTGGGGACACTGGGATGGCCCTGGGGACACTGGGGTGGGGACATGGGGACAGGGCTGGGGACACTGGGAATGGATTGGGGACACTGGGATGGGGACACTGGGACAGAGTTGGGGACACTGAGGTGGCACTGGGGACATCAGGACACAGCTGGGGACACCGGGATGGGGACACTGAGATTTGGGACACTGGGGTGGCACTGGGGACAGGGTTGGGGACACGGATGGGGACATTGGGGCAGGGTTGGGGACAGCAGAATGGCACTGGGGACACTGGGGTGGGGACACTGGGGACAGGATGGGGACACTGGGTGGCACTGGGTCACACTGGGTCACACTGGGGTGGCACTGGTGGCACTGGGTGACACAGGTGACACAGGGTGGCATTGGTGTCCCCAGGTGTCCCCATCACTGTCCCTGGACGTGGGGCAGCTGCTCAGCAGGGACACCGGGGTGGCACTGGGTGACCCCAGGGTGACACAGGGTGGCACAGGTGACACAGGGTGGCATTGGTGTCCCCAGGTGTCCCCGCCGCTGTCCCTGGACGTGGGGCAGCTGCTCAGCAGGGCCGAGGGGATCTTCCTGCAGCTGGCGGCCACCAAGGTCAGTGTGTCCCCAGCTGTCCCCAAACTGTCCCCAGGGTGTCCCCAGAGTGACCCCACAGTGTCCCCAAATTTTCACAAGTGTCCCCACAGTGACCCTGGAAATGTCCCCAAGGTGTCCCCAAAATGGACCTGAAAGTGTCCCCAAAAGTGTCCCCAGAGTGTCCCCTGAGTGACCCCAAAACTGTCCCCAAAATTGACCCCAGAAATGTCCCCAAGGTGTCCTCAAAGTGACCCCAAAAGTGACCCCAAAATGACCCCTGAGTGACCCCAGAATTGACCCCCAATGACCCCTGAGTGACCCCAATAACCCAAAGTGACCCCAAATGACCTCTGAGTGACCCCAGAATTGACTCCAAGTGACCCCTGAGTGACCCCAAAGTGACCCCAAATGTCCCCAAACCAACCCCAATGACCCCGAGTGACCCCAGGTGACCCCGAGTGACCCCGGGTGACCCCGGGTGACCCCAGCTCTGCCCCTCCCCCAGGATCTGCCCCCGGCCCTGCAGGAGCTGCTGGGGCTGGGGGAGCCCCGCCCCCTCCCGGAGCCACGCCCCGAAAATCCCTGAGGGACTGGGATGGACTGGGAGGGACTGGGATGGACTGGGTTATACTGGGAGGGCTCCAAACCCCCCCCGGAGCCACGCCCCGAAAATCCCTGAGGGACTGGGAGGGACTGGGATGGACTGGGAGGGGCTGGGAGGGACTGGGAGCCAAACTTGGACAGACTGGGAGGGACTGGGTTATACTGGGAGGGACTGGGAGGGACTGGGATGGAACTGGGATGGAACTGGGAGGGACTGGGATATACTGGGGGGGACTGGGAGGGACTGGGATGGACTGGGATATACTGGGTTATACTGGGATGGACTGGGGGGGCCCCAACGCCCCCCAGAGCCACGCCCCGAAACCAGCTGAGGGACTGGGATGGACTGGGTTATACTGGGAGGGACTGGGTTATACTGGGGGGGCCCCAACGCCCCCCAGAGCTGCCCCCCGAAACCAACTGAGGGACTGGGGGGAACTGGGATATACTGGGATAAACTGGGAGGGACTGGGATAAACTGGGAGGGACTGGGACAGGACTGGGATGGACTGGGTTATACTGGGTTATACTGGGAGGGACTGGGATAAACTGGGTTATACTGGGAATGAACTGGGTTATACTGGGACAAACCGGGAGGGACTGGGACAGGACTGGGAGGCACTGGGAGCCCAAACTGGGAGCCCAAACTGGGATGGACTGGGAGCCCAAACTGGGAGCACTGGGAGCCCAAACTGGGAGCACTGGGAGCCCAAACTGGGAGCCCAAACTGGGAGCACTGGGAGCCCAAACTGGGAGCCCAAACTGGGAGCACTGGGAGCCCAAACTGGGAGCACTGGGAGCCCAAACTGGGAGCACTGGGAGCCCAAACTGGGAGGGACTGGGAGCCCAAACTGGTTTGCCCCTCCCCCTCTCTGTGCTGCATTAAACTTGTTGGAACCCAACGGAGATTTTGGGGTTTTTTTGGGATTTTTGGGTTTTTGGGTTTTTGGGATTTTTGGGTTTTTGGTTTTTTTTTTTTTTTTTTTTTTTTGCTTTTTTTGTTTTTTTTTTTTTAATTTTTGGGGGTTTTTGTTTTTTGGTTTTTTTTCTTTTTTGGGGGATTTTTGGAGATTTTTTGTAAGTTTTGGGGGTTTCCTTGGAGTTTTTGGGCGGAGGTTTTCTTGAGTTTTTGGGGCATTTTGGGGGTTTTGGGTTTTTTTGGGGTTTTCTTTGGGGTTTTTGGGGTTTTTTGGGGGTTTTTTTTGAGGATTTTGGGTAGTTTTTTGGGGACTTTGGGGTTTTGGGGTTTTTTAAATTATTTTTGGGAGGTTTTTTGGGGTTTTCTTGGGGGTTTTCCTGAGTTTTTTGGGTTTTTTGGGGGGTTTTGGGGATTTTTTTGTTGGGATTTTTGGATTTTTTTGGGGTTTTCTGGGGGTTTGGGGTTTCTGAGGGGTTTTTTGGGGGTTTTCTTGGTTTTCTTTTTTGGGGGTTTTTTGGGTTTTTGGCGACATTTTAGGGGTTGAGGTTTTTCTGGGGAGACTTTGGGGGTTTTGGGGTATTTTTGGGAGGTTTTTGGGGGTTTTTCCTGGTTTTTTTTGGGGTTTTTTGGGGTTTCTTGGGGGTTTTCCTGGAGGTTTTTCCTGAGTTTTTTGGGACATTTTTGGGGGTTTTGGGTTTTTTTTGGGGGTACTTTGGTGTTTTTGGTTTTTTTTTAAAATATTTTGGAGGTTTTTTTGGTTTTCTTGGGGTGTTTTTTGGGGCGCTTTTGGGGGATTTTCTTGGGGTTTTCCTGAGTTTTTTGGGGGGGTTTTTCTTGGGGTTTTCTTGGTGTTTTTGGGGTTTTTTTTGGGAAGGTTTTTTGGGTTTTCCTGAGATTTTTTTGGGGTTTTCCTGAGGGGCTTTGAGGGGAGGTTTCTTTGAGTTTTTGGGCATTTTGGGGGTTTAGGGTGTTTTTTTAGGGGGCCTTTGGGGTTTGGGTTTTTTTGGGATTTTATGGGATGGTTTTGGGGGGTTTTTCCTGAGGTTTTTTTTTTAAGGATTTTGGGGGATTTATCTTGGTAGGTTTTCGCTGAGTTTTTGTGGGTGGTTTGGGGTAATTTTGGGTATTTTTGGAGGATTTTTGGGGGGGACTTTAGGGAGTTTTTTTTGGGATTTTTTTAAGTTTTGGGGTGTTTTTAGGGTTTTTTTGGGATGGATTTGGGCATTTCTGGGGGCGTTTTTGGGGGGTCCCGAGGGTGTCCCGAGGAGAAGATTCAGGGATGTCTCACCTGAGCTCAAAACATGGATCCCGGAGGTGCTTTTTGGGTGATTTTGGGATATTTTTGGGGGTTTTTAGGGTCTTTTTGGGGTGTTTTTGGGGGGTCCCAGGAAGGGGATTTGGGGATGTCTCACCTGGGTTCCAAAGGGGGTCCCGGGGGTGATTTTGGGGGATTTTTGGGCTGTTTTTGGGATGTTTTTCGGGATTTTTTGGGCTGGGTTTGGGGTGGTTTGTGAGGGTGTTTTTAGGGGTTTTTTTTTGGGGGGGTCCCGAGGAGAAGATTCGGGGATATCTCACCTGAGCTCCTAAAGCCGATCCCGGAGGTGCTTTTCGGCTGTTTTCGGGTGGTTTTGGGCTGGTTTTGGGGTGTTTTTAGGGTTTTTATGGGCTGGGTTTGGGGTGGTTTGTGAGGGTGTTTTTAGGGGTTTTTTTTTGGGGGTGTCCCGAGGAGAAGATTCGGGGATATCTCACCTGAGCTCCTAAAGCCGATCCCGGAGACGCTTTTCGGTTGTTTTCGGGTGGTTTTGGGCTGGTTTTGGCCGTTTTTTTGGTGTTTTTCGGCATTTTTGGGGTGTCCCGGGGGGGCAGCGCCGTGAGGGGACGCGGCGGCGGCAGCGCCCCCCGGCGGCCCAGGCGGCGCCGCAGCTGCGCATGCGCAAAATGGCGGCGGCGCGCCGCGAGATGGCGCCAAAGGGCGGGAACGCCCCCTTTGCCCAGGCCACGCCCCCTTTCCCTTAAACCACGCCCCTTTACACAAAGCCCCGCCTATCCCTACCCATATTAGGTTACGAGGCCACGCCCCTCTGATCCCCACCCCTTTTATTAGGCCACGCCCATTGCATTGACTGCTCCACGATCCTTCATTAATATTAATGAGGGGGCGGGCCCATGCAGGCCACGACTTCTTAATGTAGGGCAGCTCTAATAGGGAAAGAAGTCATGAATATTAATGAGAGACACGGAGCATCATGTGGCAGCTCGTTAATAATCATAATGAGGCAGGACATGGTTTAGTGTGGCTAATTAATGTTAATGAGGGGGCAGGCTCATTAATATTCACAAAGGCGGGTAATGAATGTGGTCAGCTCATTAATATTCATGAAGCAGAGGCCTCCAGTTACATTCAAACCGAGTAGGTTGCATTAATTAGCTAACTAATGCGTGGTGACTCATTAATATTAATTTTAATTGACCATCGGTCAAATAATGAGATGGTAATTAGATAATCTGGTAATTATTATTCATGAGCCTGTAGTAATTAGAAACCGTTGGCTTATTAATATTCATAATTGGCCAGCTCTCCACAACAGCATCCTAATTACTGATGACCAACAGCTCATTAATATTCATGAGGGAGGGGATAGCCCCACCCCAAGCCCCTCCAATTTCCCTACAATGAAAATGGGGGCGTGGCCCAACCGTGGTGGGCGTGGCCTTGCAGGTGCTCTGAAGACATTGGGGTGTGGCCTGAAAAGGGGGCGTGGCCTGCAGCTGTTTTGAGTTTCTGGGCGTTGCTGTGGGCGTGGCCTATCCAATGCTGGGTTGTGGTGGGCGTGGCCTGCCCTTATATGGTAAAAAGGCTTTTGTAGGTGCGGTCTTGGGGGCGTGGGTTTTGTGGTGGGCGTGGCTTAATGCCCACATTCTGGGTGTGTCCTCAGGAACACAGGGGGCGTGGCTTTCTGGAGTGGGCGTGGCTTAGTGAGGTGGGCGTGGCTTACCTGCCTCATTTGGGGCGTGTCCTCTGCTGGGGCGGTGGGAGGGGAGAGGGGGCGTGGCAACTTTCCGGAGGGGGCGTGGCTTCCCCTCCTCATTATGGTCACGCCTTCAACCACTCAGTGGGCGTGGCTTCGTGCTGAGGGCGTGGCTTCCCCACCCCAGGTGTACACTCAGCCACACAAGGGGCGTGGCTTCACCGTGGGGGCGTGGCTTTCAGACCCAGCCTCCTTGTGTCCTCTGCTCATAGGGGGCTTGGCTTTACCGGGTGGGCGTGGCTCCAGTGCCCTGTAGCGATCGGGGGCGTGGCCATTTTGGGCGTACCCGCAGATATACAGGGGGCGTGGCTTCATGCAGTGGGCGTGGCTCTTGCACCCACTCTGAGCGTACCCTCTACCGATTGGGGGCGTGGCTTTACCGGGTGGGCGTGGCTTTCACCCCTTTTGAGGCTGCAACCTCCGCGGGGGGCGTGGCCATGCTGGTGGGCGTGGTTTCCACCCTCTTTGGGGGCATAGCCTCTCCTGATCGGGGGCGTGGCTTTACCGGGTGGGCGTGGCTTCAGTGCCCTCTATCGATCGAGGGCGTGGCTTTACCGGGTGGGCGTGGCTCCACCCCCCATTTTGGGCATTTCCTCTGCCAATCGGGGGCGTGGCTTTAATAAGTGGGCGTGGCTCCACCCCCCGTTTAGACGTGTCCCCCGCCGATTGGGGGCGTGTCCTCCCGGGTGGGCGTGGCTTCCACCCCCATTTTGGGCTCGTCCCCCCCCGCCAATCGTGGGCGTGGTTTTACCGGGTGGGCGTGGCTTCGGACCCGGCTACCGATTAGGGGCGTGGCTTTACCCGGCGGGCATGGCTCCACCCCCTTTAGGGGCGTGTCTTCTACCGATCTGTAGGCGTGGCTTCGCTTAGTGGGCGTGGCTTCCACCCCCATTTTGGGCACTCCCCCCCCGCCAATCGTGGGCGTGGCTTTACCGGGTGGGCGTGGCTCCACCCCCTTTAGAGGCGTGTCCTGGTAGGCGTGTCTTCGCTTAGTGGGCGTGCCCKCTACAATCGGTGGGCGTGGCTTCCCCTACGGGGCGTGTCCTTCTTTATGGGCGTGCCCTCCCTCCCCCACCTCCAGTGGGCGTGGCCTGGGGGGGGGTGGGCAGCGCCGTTCCCATTGGCCGYGGGCGGTGGCGTGGGCGTGTCCGGCGTGGCTGTGGGCGTGTCCCCGCGGGGCTGTGGGCGTGTCCGGGCGGTGGGCGGGGCCGGGCCGGGCCGCTCTCGCGCTCTCTCCGCCGCCGCTCGGCCGCCCCCGGCGCTCGCGGAGCCGCGGCAGGTACCGCGCGGGGGGGGAGGGCGGGCGAGGGGGCGTCACCTGGGTCGGGTGGGAGGCTCTGCGGCACCTTTGGGTGGTGGAGCGGAGCAAGTACCAGAAGTTCCCGGCTGGGGGGGAGTGGATTGTGCAGGGGGGGAGGGACAATTTGGGGAGGGGATTTGGGGGCTCGGGCGGGGGATGGGCGGAATGTTGGAGGAGGGGTCGCGGGGAGTGGGAGTCGGGGGGATGGCCGGGAACGGGGGCCGGGGTATTTCCTTTTTTTTTTTGTTCTTGCTTTATTGTGTGTGTGTGTGGGGCATCGGGACGCACCGGCCATCACAGATGGGCCTACCGCGGGATGACGCGGAATACCCGGAGCCGGATGGGGTGTAGAGATGGGATGGGGAGGGGACGGGGGGGCTGCGAAAGAGAGAAAGAAAAAATGTGGAGGAGTGGACCACGGATTGGGGGGGGTAGTCCGAAAAGAGGCGAGTGTCGCGTGAACACGCTGGCGCGTTTGCCGTGCAGCGGCCGGCTACGTTTGTTGAGCAGTGGGAAGAAAGCGGGCGAGGGAAAGGGGGGGGGAGGGGCGCGCGTGGCGATGGCGGGGGAGGGAGGGAGTGGGGGAGGTCGGAGGGGGAGGGGTCGCTGGGCAGTGGACACGAGTGGTGGGGGGTGGATGGTCGGGGATGCGCGCCTTGCGTTCCAAAATGGGGGGAGGGGCGCGGGGGGGGGAGAGGGAGCACGCCACTTTTTAAACCCCCCCACCCCAGGCCGGTTGGAGACCCCGCCCCAATCGCGTACCTCTGCAGCCAGTCCTCTTTAAGGAGCCCTCCCCTAATTAAGACCCTGACCCAATTAAGGACCCTTCCCCGCTAGATTAAGGAGCGCCTCCCCTAATTAAACGCCCCTCCGCCTAATTAAAAGCCCGCCTCCCTAATTAAGAAGCCCTGCCCTAATTAAGGCCCCCTCCCCTCATTAGGGCCATCTCCCCTAAATTAAGGTCCCCTCCCCACATTAAGAGACCCGTCCGTAATTACGGACACTGCCCTAATTAGGGACCCCTCCTAAATTAAGGCCCCCTCCACTAATTAAGGCCCCCTCCCCTAATTAAGGACACCTCCCCTAATTAAGAACCCTCCCTTAATTAAGCGCCCCGCCCCAATTTAGTGACCCCTACGCCAATTAAGAAAAGCCTAATTAAGGGCACCCCCCCCCCGTATCGCGACCCCCTCCCCAATTAAGAGACCCGTCCGTAATTAAGGACACTGCCCTAATTAGGGACCCCTCCCTAATTAAGGACCCCTCCCTTATTAAGAGCCCCCTCCCTAATTAGGAGACCCCTCCCCAATTAATGACCCCTCCCTAATTAAGGGCCCCTCCCCAATTTAAGAGACCCCTCTGTAATTAAAGACCCTGCCCTAATTAAGGACCCCTCCCTAATTAAGCGGCCCCATCCCTGTTAATTATCCCCTCCCTAATTAAGAGACCCCTCCCCAATTTAGCCCCCCCTCTGTAATTAAAGACCCTGCCCTAATTAGGGACCCCTTCCCAATTAAACGACCCCTCCCTAATTAAGCGACCCCTGCTCAATTAAGAGACCTTTCCCCAATTAAGGACCCCTCCCTAATTAAGAAACCCCTCCCCAATTTTGCGACCCCATTGAAGGCCTGTCCCTAATTAAGGACCCCTCCCTAATTAATGACTCTTCCCAATTTAATGTCCATTCCCTAATTAAGCACCCCCCCCTCCATAATTAATGACCCTTCCCTAATTAAGACCCCCTCCCCAATTAAACGACGCTCCCCTAATTAGGGATCACCCCCCAATTAAGGACCCCTCCCTAATTAATCACTCCCTCCTTAATTAACGAGCCCCGCAATTAATGACCCCTCTCTAATTAATGACCCCCACTAATGACCCCTCTCTAATTAATTATCCCCCCAATTAATGACCCCTCTCTAATTAATGATCCCCCCATTAATGACGCCTCTCTAATTAAGGACCTCTCCCCAATTTAAGGCCTAATTAATGACCCCCCAATTAATGATCCCTCTCTAATTAATGACCCCCCATTAGTGACCCCTTTCTAATTAATGACCCCTCCCAATTAATGACCCCCCAATTAACACCCCTCTCTAATTAATGACGCCTCAGTAATTAAAGACTCCTCCCCAATTTAAGGTCTAATTAATGACCCCCCCATTAATGACCCCTCTCTAATTAAGGATCCCTCTAATTAATGACACCCCCAGTTAATGACCCTACTCTAATTAATGATCCCCCCATTAATTACCCCTCTCTAATTAACGCCCCCCAATTAATGACCCCTCCCAAATTAATGATCCCCCCATTAATGACCCTTCTCTAATTAATGATCCCCCAATTAATGACCCCTCCCAAATTAATGATCCCCCCATTAATGACCCTTCTCTAATTAATGATCCCCCAATTAATGACCCCTCCGTAATTACTGACCGCTCCCCAATTTGAGGCCTAATTAACGACCCCCCAATTAAAGACCCCTCTCTAATTAACACCCCCCATCAACGACTACCCGCAATTAATGACCCCTCTCTAATTAATGACCCCCCAATTAATGACCCCTCTCTAATTAACCACTCCTCCAATTAACGANAATTAGCGCCGCTCTCTAATTAACCCGCCCCTCCCCCCGCCCCGTGGGAGCCGCGGCCTCGTTCTGGCCCCGCTTGGCCTCGTTCTGGGCCGAGGCCCCGCCCCCCCGGGCCACGTGGGACACGGAGGGGACGCGCGAGGGTGACACTTGGGGTGACACTTTTTGGGTGACAATTTTTGGGGTGACACTTTTTGGGTGACACTTTTTGGGTGACATTTATTAGGGGTGACAATTTTGGGGACAGTCTTTGGGGGTGACAGTTTTGGAGGGTGACACTTTTTGGGACGGTTTTTGGGGTGACAATTTTTGGGTGGCACTTTCTGGGTGACACTTTTTGGGGTGACATTTTATGGGTGACACTTTTTGGGGTGACACTTTTGGGGGGACATTTATTAGGGGTGACAATTTTGGAGGGTGACAACTTTTGGGTGACACTTTTTGGTTGACGCTTTTTGGGGGATATTCATTAGGGGTGACACTTTTGGGGTGACAATTTTTGGGACAGTTTTTGGGTTGACACTTTTTGGGCGACATTTATTAGGGGTGACAATTTTGGAGGGTGACAATTTTTGAGTGACACTTTTTTGGACAGTTTTTGTGTGGCACTTTTTGGGTGACAATTTTGGGTGACAATTTTGGGGACAGTCTTTGGGGGTGACAATTTTTGGGGTGACAATTTTGGAGGGTGACACTTTTTGGGACGGTTTTTGGGGTGACACTTTTTCGGTGACACTTTCTGGGTGACACTCTTGGGGCGACACTTTTTGGGGGACATTTATTAGGGGTGACAGTTTTGGGTGACACTTTTTAGATGACAATTTTTGGACGGCGACGTTTATTGGGGTGACACTTTTGGGTGACAATTTTGAGGTCGCATTTATTGGGGTGACATTTACTGAGGTGACATTTATTGGGCGTGACAATTTTGGGTGACAGTTTTTGGGTGACAATTTTTTGGGACAGTCTGTGGGGGTGACACTTTTTGGGGTGACATTAGGGTGACACTCTTTGGGTGACAAGTTTTGGGTGACAATTTTTGGGTGACATTTTTTGGGTGACATTTATCGGGGTGACAATTTTGGGTGACATGTTTTGGGACAATTTGTGTGACAATTTTGGAGGGTGACACTTTTTCGGTGACACTTTGGGTGACATTTATTGGGGGTGGCACTTTTTGGGTGACACTTTTCGGGGGGTGACAATTTTGGGGTGACGCTTTTGGAGGGGGTGACATTTTTTGGGGGTGACACTTGGGGTGACATTGTTGTGTGACACTTTTTGGGTGACAATCTCGGGTGACACTTTTGGCGTGACATTTTGGAGTGACATTTATCAGGGTGACAATTTTTGGAGGGTGACATTTATTTGGGGGTGACATTTTAGTGTGGCACTTTTTGGGTGACACTTTTTTGGGGGACATTTATCGGGGTGACAATTTTTGGGTGACACTTTTTGGGACGGTTTTTGGGGTGACAATTTTTTGGGTGACACTTATTAGGGGTGACATTTATTAGGGGTGACAATTTTGGGTGACACTTTTTAGATGACAATTTTTGGAGGGTGACATTTATTAGGGGTGACACTTTGGGGTGACACTTTTTGACTGACATTTATTGGGGTGACACTTTCTGGGACAGTTTTTGGGGTGACAATTTTTGGGT
This sequence comes from Sporophila hypoxantha, assembly GCA_002167245.1. Classification (NCBI taxonomy): domain Eukaryota; kingdom Metazoa; phylum Chordata; class Aves; order Passeriformes; family Thraupidae; genus Sporophila; species Sporophila hypoxantha. The sequence goes on from NDFG01000462.1 coordinate 58,246, forward strand.
GACATTTATTGAGGTGACACTTTTGGGGTGACATTTATTGGGGGTGGCATTTTGGGGTGACACTTTTGGGGACAGTCTTTGGGGGTAACAATTTTTGGGGGTGACACTTTTGGGTGACACTTTTTTGGTGACACTTTTTGGGTGACGCTTTTTGGGGTGACAATTTTTGGAGGGTGACATTTATTGGGGGTGACGCTTTGAGGGTGACGCTTTTTTGGGGGGGGGAACACGTGAGGACACGGGGACACTGCCGAGGTCCCGGTGTCACCCCCGGTGTCACCCCCGGTGTCACCCTCGGTGTCACCCCTGATGTCACCTCTGGTGTCACCTCTGGGCTCCCAATGTCACCTGCAGTGTCACCCCCGGTGTCACACATGGGGACCCAGTGCCACCCCCAATGTCACCTTCAATGTCACCCCCGGTGCCACGCCCGGTGCCACCCCTGTGTCACACATGGGGACCCAATGTCACCTCCAGTGCCACCCCCGTGTCACACTGGGGGTCCCAGTGCCACCCTCAGTGTCACCTGTGATGTCACTCCCAGTGTCACCCGTGGGCTCCCAGTGCCACCTTCAATGTCACACCTGAGGTCCCGATGTCACCTGCAGTGTCACCCTCAGTGTCACCTCTGGGATCCCGGTGTCACCTGTGGTGTCACGCCCAGTGTCACCCCTGGGTCCCAGTGTCACCCCCAGTGTCACTTCTGGTGTCACACCAGTGTCACACAAGGGTCCCAATGTCACCTCTGGTGTCCCATGAGTGTCCCAGTGCCACCCTCAGTGCCACCTCCAGTGTCACTTGAGGGTCTCAGTGTCACCCCCAGTGTCACCCCCGGTGTCCCAATGTCACCTCCAGTGCCACCCCTGTGTCACACTGGGGGTCCCAGTGCCACCCCCAGTGTCACCTTTGGGATCCCGGTGTCACCTGTGGTGTCACACCCAGTGTCACCCCCAGGGTGGCAGTGCCACCCCCAGTGTCACTCCTGGTGTCACACCGGTGTCACACGAGTGTCCCAGTGCCACCCTCAGTGTCACCTTTGATGTCACCTCTGGTGCCACCTCCAGTGCCATGCCCAGTGTCACCTGAGGGTCTCAGTGTCACCCCCAGTGCCACCCTCAGTGCCACCCCCAGTGTCACACCTGGGTCCCATTGTCACCCCCAGTGTCACCCCCAATGTCACCCCCATTGTCACCCTCAGTGTCACCTCTGGTGCCACCCCCAGTGCCACCCTGAGTGTCACTCTTGGTGTCACACCGGTGTCACACGAGGGTCCCCTTGTCACCTCTGGTGTCCCACAAGTGTCCCAGTGCCACCCTCAGTGTCACCTTCAATGTCACCTTCGATGTCACCCCCAGTGTCACCTCCCGGGGCTTTGCACACGCGCGTGCAAGGGAGGGGAGGGGTCCCAAATGGGTCTGGGGGCTGCGGGGGGGATTTTGGGGGGATTTGG
>NDFG01000463.1:3169-16741 GCA_002167245.1 Sporophila hypoxantha
GCTCCCGTGGCCGCCGCCGCCGCTTCCGCACGCGGGGCCGGGCGTGGGCGTGGGGCGAGACCGGCCGGGCCCGCCCCGGGACGCGGGCGTGGAGCGGGGTTCCCGGTGTCCCCACGGGACCCCCCTCGTGTCACCCTTCTCGTGTCCCTCCGCCCCCCGCCGTGGGCCCCGCGCCCCCACGTCTTCTCCCCCACGTCCCCCCTCCTTGTCCCCCTGTGTGCCCCCCGTGTCCCCTCCCCGTGTCCCCTCCCGATCCCGCCCCGTCTGCCCGGCTGTCAGCCCGCGCGGCTTCCACCCCTCATTAGCATATGGTTTGCATATATTTGCATACACAGCATTCATTTCCCTCTCCACGTGACGCGCGGGGATCTCCGCGGTGGGCGGGAACACCGGGGCGCCTTTGCAGGTTTTGATTGGTCACACTCGCTGTCATTCATCTGTGGRCGCGCCCGCGCTCCCGCCCCCGAGCCCCGCCCCGAGCCAGCTGTCTGTCAATGAGGGGGCGCGGTCTTAGGTGGGCGTGACCAAAGGCGGCAACAACGTAGTGGGCGGGGCCTGTCTCGGGGCGGGGCTGCTGGCATTGCAATGAGCAGGGGCGGGGCCTATTCCCGGTCAGGGCGGGGCCAGGCCCGGGGGCGGGGCTGCTCGCACGGCAATGGGCTAGGGGCGGGGCCTGTCCCAGTAGGGGCGGGGCCTGTCCCGGGGGCGGGGCTGCTCGCATGGCGCCGGGCGCGCCCCGCCGCACGCCGGGCCCCCCCGGTGCCCCCCGCGCGCCCCCGGTGCCGCCGCCCCGCCCCGGGAGGAAGAACCGAAGGAGGTACCGGGACTCGCCCTGCCCTGGGCGCCGCCGGTGAACGGGAGCCCGCCACGGTGCCACGCGGGGGCGGGTGCGGATGTGCCCCCGGCGGCGCCGGTGTCGGCCTGTCCCCGGGGGGACGGAGGGGACTCGGGGGCCCCGGCGGGCTKGGGCCACTCTCGCCCCGTTTAACTCGCAGAGCTCAGGGGTTTGATGTTATTTTTCGCCCCGATCCCGGTGCGACCGCTGGGAACGGGAGCGGGGCTTTCTGGAGGGGAGCGCAGATCCCGGGGAGTGCTCGGAGGAAGGAGCGATCCCGCTGGATTCAGGGTGGCGGTGGGGGAGCGGAGCTCCGCGGGTTCCCGGGAGAAGAGAAGCTCAGATCCCGGTGGATTCCCAGGGAAGAGGCTCAGAGCCCTGTGAGGCGGGGGTAGGAGCGGAGCGGGCGGATTCCCGGCTGGATTCCCGGCTGGATCACTGRCTGCTCGGCAGCTTATCCCACCGCTCTGCCTGTTCTTGCCCTGTCCGTGCTTTTCCCGGGATCCCAGCTGATCCCGAGGGACAGCTGCAGCCTGTGTGAGTCTGGCCGCAGGCCAGGGGCTGATCCCGGCTGGGGAAAGGCGCCCGAGGCACCGGTTATGGCGTGCTGAAGGGATGTGTCCCCAGGACCCCGGGGGGATCTGCTCCGGCCTCACGGGGGTTTCTCCACAGTGGGATCCTGGGCGGGAGAGCAGCACCATGGATGGAGCATCTCGGCGGGGATCTTGGGAAACGGGGGGTTTGGTCACGGGGACAAAATGGGGGAAAACCTCGGGGTTTGGGTCATCCTGCAGTCCCTCCTTCCACCCCAAAGCGGTGCTGCTGCCGATGCATTCCCGGACACGCTGGTGCTCCGCTGGGTTGGGGTTTCCTCCCCTCCCGGCACAATTCACWCTCCTCACTTGGTATTTTTCCGGAAAGAGAAACCGGAATAAATCTCCGGATCACCTCGTGGCAGTGGCCATGAGAGGGAGCCTCAGAGCTGCCCACGCCGGAGCTGCTCCGGTGGTGTTGGATGGGATTCCCTGGAGCTGGGCTGCTGCTCCCCGGGCCAGCCGCTGCTCTGGGTGCCATCCCCAGGGACTGGCTTTTGGGGCTACTTCAGGCGGGTTTGGGCCATGCAGGGAGAGCCTGTGGCAGCACGGCCCCAGCGCTTTCTCCTCCCTGATTTGGTGGCTGGGAGCTGGGATGTGCTGCCGAGGAGCTGCCTGGGGTGCCGGCTCTGCTCCGGGATGGAGGTGCCCCCATCCCCTGGGCGGGCTCCGGGATGGAGGTGCCCCCATCCCCTGGGCGGGCCGGCTCTGCTCCGGGATGGAGGTGCCCCCATCCCCTCGGCGGGCTCCGGGATGGAGGTGCCCCCATCCCCTCGGCGGGCTCCGGGATGGAGGTGCCCCCATCCCCTGGGCGGGCCGGCTCTCCGGCTCTGACGCTCTCTGCTCTCCACGGCAGCTCCGAGTGGCCGGTGCAGCGGAAGCTGCGGGAATTCTTTGCCGTCCCGCGGTGCCTGGTCAGCGTGTTCAGCCTGTTCCTGGTGGAGCTGATCCGCTTCCTCGGCGAGGCCGTGGTGCAGGTGAGCGCCCTGTTCCCGCAGCGCCGCGGTGCAGGTGAGCGCCCTGTTCCCGCGGTGCAGGTGAGCCGCCCTGTTCCCGCGGTGCAGGTGAGCCGCCCTGTTCCCGCGGTGCAGGTGAGCCGCCCTGTTCCCGCCGGCGGTGCAGGTGAGCTTGCCTGTTCCGCGGTGCAGGTGAGTCGCGACCTGTTCCCCGCGGTGCAGGTGAGCGCCCTGTTCCCTGCGGTGCAGGTGAGCTCCCTGTCCAGCGGTGCAGGTGAGCCCGCCCTGTTGCCGCGCGGGGCGTGGCTCCCTGTTCCGTCAGAGGCCGTGGTGCAGGTGAGCGCGCCCTGTTCCCGCGGTGCCAGGTGAGCGCCGTTCCCCGGCAGTGAGCCTGTTCCCTGCGGTGCAGGTGAGCCCTTCCCGCTGCATGAGGTCCGCTAGAGCCCGTGTGCTGAGCCGCCCTGTCCCGCGGGCAGGTGACCGCGCCTGTGCCGCGGTGCAGGTGAGCGCCCTGTTCCCGCAGAGCCGCGGTTGCAGGTGCATGCCGCCCTGTTCCGCGGAGCAGGTGAGCTCCCTGTTCCCGCAGAGCCTGGTGCAGGTGAGCCGCCCCTGTTCCCGCTGCAGGTGAGCTGCCTGTTTCTGAGGTTGACCCCGTCCCGGTGCGAGTAGCCGCCCTGGTCCCGCGGTGCCAGGTGAGCCGTCCCTGCGGTGTGTCTCCCCGCGGTGCAGCGGTGAGCTCCGCTGTTCCCGCGGTGCAGGTGAGCTCCCTGGTTTCCCGGTGCAAGGTAGCTGCCGTCTTCCCGCGGTCAGTGAGCTCCCTTTTCCGCAGAGCCGCGGTGCAGGGAGCTCCCTTCCCTGCGGGCAGGTTGAGACTGCCCTGTTTCCGCGGCAGGGTGAGGCGCCGGTCCCGCAGAGCTGCGGGCCGAGCAGCTGCTGGGCATGGAGAGTCCCTCAGTAACCGGGAGCAAGGGCCCTCCCTGCTGCACGTCTTCCCCTCCGTAGTGGACTTTTGTGCCTCAGCCCCGCCAAAAAACTGCTGGTCTCCTGCTGGAAGTATCCCTACAAACACAGGGTTCACCCATCCAGGTGGCTGTGGTCGGTGTCCTCTGACAGCCGTCGGTGACCACGTGCTGAAGCCGTCCTGGCGGGCGTGTTCCATCAGCCCCGCTGCAGCGCGCTGCTGCTGTTCCTGCTGAAGGTGCTGGCGGCGTGCGGGAACCTGGCGGAGCCCGGGCTGGAGCTGGTGCGGCGGCTGTAGCTGAGCTAGGACCGTGCCTGCTAACCGCGCCGTGCGCCTCGGGAAGAATCCGCCTGCGCCCCGACTGCGCTGCGGCTTCGGCCGGACACGAGCGGCGCCTGAAGCGCGGCCTGCGGGTGCCAGATAAGACAAGGAACGCGAACTCCTGGGAACCGCGGAAGAGCGGGACAGCTGCGGTCCAGGAGCTCCGAGGGGACGTTGTCATCCGTGTGTGTACCGGGCAGAGGGGCATCCGCATGTGTGCCTGGAGTCGGTTTGGATCTTATAGTTCTGCAGATATCTACTTAATATATATAAAATTCCAAATTTTATCCATTGAGCATTGCTCCATGAGGTGTTTTACTCTTCCTGCCTGAAACTCAGCTTCTCACTGAGTAGGACCCTGTGCATCTCTTGCCCACCAGCAAATGGCTCCACGGCGGGGTGGCTTGCCGAGGTGTAGCTCAGGCAACTGCCGGGAGGGTTGATAGGCTTCTGCCAGCTCCAGCTCCTCTGGAATGGATCCTCCAGGAGCGGTGGTATGGCGACACACTGGGATGTGGGGCAATTGGAAAACGGAATCACATATAACGGAATAACCACTGTCGTGTTCCTAACAATGGTTCTGGTGCGTTATTTGGGTCACGTATTCCCCATGGGACGAGGCGGCCACCAGAGCCCGAACGGCGGCAGCAGCAGTCTCTGGTGTGTTTCACCAAACCACTTGAGGACTGAGCTGTGTTTGGGGGCTCCCCGCCCCAGCCTCAGCCCTGGTCCTCGCCGTTCAAACAGCCGGCTGCCTCCCGGTGCAGGTATACCCGGCTGGCGCAATCCCCGTGTTCCCGAGATTCCATGCCCAGAGCCCTTTGCTTTTTATGGCAGGAGCAGCAATGTTGGAGCTTCCCGGCGTAAGATCATCCGCGGCCAGCGCCGGGGCCGAGCGCTCTCTGCGGGCCAGGAGGCGCCGGGCTATTTGGGGGTGCGAGTTCGACGGAGCGTGACGGGATGTTCCCTGCTGGCGCCGCGAGGGGCCGGCGCTGGGAGCCAGCCCCCGGGAGCTCTCCGGGCTTCGGGTTGACCGGGGCAAGGAGCGGGAATGGGCACCGAGAGCTGCTGGCAGCGGAAGGCAGCCGTGACAGGCAGGCCGCACTGGGACACCTAGAGCGGCACAGGACCGATATCCAGAACGCCTGCGGCACAGGCACCGTGCGCACGACAGCCGCGCGCAGGGACTGGAGCTCCTCAGGGCACCGGGAGAACGCGATTGTCCCTGGCACTTCCACCCTTGCTGGGCACCAGCCTGGCCTGGCCACTGCTCACGTGACCTTCCCTGGAAAAAGGAAGGAGGGGAGGGCAGAATTGATGGGGAGTATTACATCTAGTGTTGATTTAAGCGGGAATCCACTGGATCATCGATCTGAAGTGGTTTTTAATTAAATTTGGCTGCTCTGGACCAGGAATCCCGGTACAGTTCCCTTTCGGCTTGAAGCTGTCTCAGTCAAAGCAGTAGAGAAGAGAGCTGGGAAAACCTTCATCTGCTGATGGTGTCCATCTTTGACTCAACGTATCTAGGCAGGCGGGAGAGAAGGGCGGGGAAAGCGCGGGGTCGGGAAGCTGCCGCCCCCCGCAGCCCAGGGATCCGAGCTCCACAATCAGCGGACCGGAGTATCGGGCTGTACATCCAGCGGGCGTGGGGGCTCAGGAGACCAACACGGCCATTTCGGGGTGCAAAGCGGGAGACAGGAGGTCTGGCCATGCCCTCAACCAAGGAACAAAACCTATTATTCTTCTAAAACACGCCCGAGGGCGCCGGAGCCGCCCGGTGTCAACCCATGTTGCCCGGTGCCGGCGCAGCGCGCCGTCCCGGCGGCGAAGGACATGCGGGTGACCCGCAGGCACAGCGCCGTGCCGGACAAGGACACTTCGGGGCTGGCGCTGCCGAGCGCCGGCTGCAGCGCCCCCCGTTGCGCTCCGGAGATCGCGGCTCCAGCGCCCCGCCGGGCACGCCGGCCGCCCGCAGCGCCCCGACTCCCGGGCCGGGCCCGCTCCAGCGCCCGGACGCGGTCCCAGCCGCGCCGGGGCAGCCCGGCCCAGCTCGGCCCGCCCGGCCGGAGCACGGAGCGCCGCGGGGCGGGACGCCGGAATAGCGGCGCGCAGGAGCGGGCCAGGCGGCGTCTCGCTCTTCTCAAATAGACGGTCGGCGGTAGAGATCTAGTCAACAAGGCATTTGCCACGACAAATGCTCATACCGGCGGCAACTGCCACGGAGCAGGCCGCGGGTTCTGCATCCTCCGCGTCTAAAGCGACCGGTCGACTGCTAATCCAGACGCGGCGAAACGGCCACAACAGAGCGTCTAAACGGCATTAAGCCCGCGGATGCCGGCGTCAGGGCGAGCCAGCGACCTGGTCCTGCTCTGCCCTATACGGCGCGCTGGCGAGATACCGGCACCGCCAGTGCCGCACGCCCGCTCGCTCCGCGCCGGATCCTGCCCTCACGCCCGCCTGCCGCAAGCCCACGACCACGTGCCCCGCCTCATGGAGCGCTGGCCCCGCGCCCGTCCGCCCGGAGCGTGCCCAGGCCGCCGTCCAGAGACGGCGCGGGGGACAGGCCGGGAGGGGTCCAGGGATGGAGCCGGAACAGAGCTCAGGACAGGGCCTGGGGAACAAGGACAAGGGCACAGAGCCTGGGGACAGAGCCTGGACAGAGACCAGGGGCAGGGCCTGGGGACAGGGTCGGCGGATGGTGCCTGGGACAGAGCTCGAGGACAGAAGCTGGGACAGAAGCTCAGGGACAGAAGCCTGGGAAAGGGCCTGGGACAGAGCCCAGGGACAGGTCCAGGATGGTGCCTGGGACAGGGCCAAGGGACAGAGCCAGGGCACAGAGCCCCGGGTACAGGGACAAGGGACAGAGCCAGGACAGAGCCCGGGGACAGAGCCCGGGAAGGCCAAGGGGACAGAGCCTGGGGACAGGCCGGTGACCAGGGCCAAGGGACAGACCCTGGGGACAGAGCACGGGACCGGGCCAAGGGACAGAGCCTGGGGAGCGGAGGGCAGCCACGAGCCTGGGACAGAGCCGACAGCAGGGACAGAGCCTGGGAACAGAGCTGGAGACAGCCAAAGACAATGCCCTGGGACAGGTCCACCAATGTGGGCCAGGCCTGGCTCTGGTTCTGTGGGATTGGGCCAAAGGCCCAGATGTGAGCTCAGCTCTGAGTTGTGGGAATGAGGCTGTGAGGGAATGCCCTGTGCCCACAGTCAGGTCCAACCAGAGGGTCAAAAAACAAGAGCATTGGGATGGATGGATGAGGATGATGGATGGATGGATGGATGATGGATCGGATGGATGGATTGGATGGATATGGATGGTATGTAGATGACTGGAGGATGATGGATGGAGTGATGGATGGATGGTGAGTGGCAGGAGGATGGATGGATGGATTGGATGGATGGATGGATGACTGGATGGATGGATGATGGAGTGATGGATGGATGGATGGATGGATAGTGAGTGGAGGAATGGATGATGGAATGGATGAGGATGGATAGGATGGATGATGGATGATGGAGGCTGGATGGATGGATGGATGGATGATGGAGATGATGATGGATGCGAGGATGGCATGGATGGATGGGAGAGATATGGATGGATGGATGATGATGGATGAATGGATGGAATGATGGATGATGGATGGATGGATGGATGGATGATCGGATGGAGATGAGGAGGATGGATGGGTGATGGATGGATGGATGGATGGATGGGATGGATGGATGATGGATGGATGGATGATAGGAAATGATGGATGGATGATCGAATGGATGGATGGATGGACTGGATGGATGGATGATGGATGATGGAGATGGATGGATGATGGATGGATGGATGCGAATGATGCGGAATGGAGGATGAAGTGGCATGCGATGGGGAATGAGCGCATTGGGTAAGAACTGGGAACAGCTTCCGTGGTTTGGTTTCCTGGCACCACCTTCCTTCCCATGGGCTGAGGGAAGCTGAAGCAGAGCACGAGTCAGCCTTTCCCATCGGGATACACCTCCCAGGCAGCCTCCCTGATGGAGGTTCTGCATCCCAGCTTCTCCATCCCTGTTCTCTGTCCCTTCTGTACAAATTCACCCGCTGCAGGTCCGTGTGCTGGACCTGGACTATGTACACCCTCACCCAAACCTTCCCGGATTGCTAAACCATTTCCATATATCCTCTTTTCCCCACATTGCAAGCGCAGGTTTCCCATCCTCACAGAGGCTCCGGGACCTCRGGGGCTGTTCTCATATCCCCCGTGTTTTGTCTCTTCCCAGACCATCCCAGCTCTTCCCCCAGGGGTTTCTCAGGGAATTCACAGAGGGGAAGCCGGCSTGGAGTCTGTGTCCAGGGCCCCGTGGTGGCTGTGGAGGGCGGAGGGGATCGATAATAGGCAGACCAATGAAATTCCCTCTCCTTTGCCCAGATCCCGAGGCAATCCTCCCYGGAGCTTTGCTGGCCGGCGTGTGTGACAATGAGGCAAACATGGCTGCAGCCAAAAAGCTGGTTAATAAACAACATACACTCCTAAATTCTGGGATTTGGAAGTGTCTGAAGGTCCCATTAATAAATATCCAGCTGGGAAGTGTGTTAAAATCAGAATTTTTACCCAATTTGGGATCTGCTCTCACCGACAGCTGCGAGTGGGACAAGACCACTGGGGAAGGGAAATGTTGTCTGTCAGTGCTCTCTGAGCAGAGAAACCCCTAAATGTCCACAGTTTGGGCAAAACCAGTGGGATTGAGGGACTGGGGAGGTCAAGACAGGAAAACAGGAATTGGGGGTGGGTTTTGCCTWATGCTAAATACAGGCAGAGAAGAGGATCCAGCTGCAACTTGTCAATGGCTTTAAAAGACTGAAAACCTGGAAGAACTGGAAAAAGAAACAATGGGAATGGTGTGAAGTGTGAAMAAAAGGGATTCGTGAGGGAATTGGATCTCGGAGGTCATTCGGCTCCTCTGGAAGGGGAGGAAAAGGGATTTCCATGAGCACTTCCGTCAGGAAATGCAATAAATCACTCCCAGGGCAGCGGAGAGCTCCGGGCTCTGCTAACATGAGAAAAGGCAGCTGTGCACTCAAAAGGTGGCTGGGTCAAATGGGATTTGCTTCCCCAGGAATGGTCAGATGGGGCTGTGGGGGAAGAGGAGAATCATCCCTGCCATGGGGAAAGCTGAAGGAGGGCACAGAAAGAGCCTCAGGCTCGCCTCAGGCCTCTGGGCTCTGGTGGGCATTGTTGGGCCATGGCCAGGACACCGGGAGCTGCTCCGTGTCCCTGGGAATGGGCACAAGTGCCCACCCCAGAGCCTCCCAGTGCCCACCTCCAAACTGTATTTCATTCAAAAAACCCCTCACACTTCAACCTCCTAAGGCAATTTTGTTCAAAAAAAAACCCAAAAAACAAACAAAACAACCCAAAATAACCCTCAAACCATTTTTTTAAACCCATCTAAACCCCCTTGACTTACATTTTAATAAAAATTAAAACATTTCAACCTTCCTGAGCCACCCTTTGTTCAAAAAACCATCTCAACCCCCGAGACGTATTTTCTCAATAAGATAAAAATCTCATGCTTTCAGTGCCTGTTCCCCATATCTGGGGCCGTTTTGCTCTCCAGACTGCACGCTTCCAGCACCAAGGGAGATTTAACGAGGGGAAAAACACAGTGGGCGSTTTTCCAAGGAATTCTGGGCTGCGCTTTTTCAGCCCGTGACTTCACTGCGGGGCCGCGTCCGAGTGTCAGCGCTGGCAGCGCTCCCGGCGAGGGTGGGATGATGGAATTATCTCACTGACTGTAAATATCAGCCGGAGGGAGCCTCGGCCGGCCCGGCTCCCCGCGAGAGCCGAGCCGCAGCCCCGGGCGCTCCCGCTGCCCTAATTTAGGCATTTCTGCGGGGCGGTGAATCACGGCGCTGGAAGCCGCGGCTGCAGCGCTGCCGTTTCCCCGCAGCGTGTCCGTGCCCGGGCTGCTCCGGCGCTGAGCTCAGCCCGATGTGTCACGGAGCGCGGGGAGCAGAGCCTGACGGTGCCGGGAGCCCGCGGAGCGGCCCCGGGCCCTGGGGACATTCCCTGCCGATGGGGTCACACCTCGCAGGCAGCCGCGGCACCGCGGCCGGGTATTTATAGCCRGGCCGTCACTGCGGACGCGGAGCCCGCGGGTATTTCGGGATGGTGCGGTCATGGCTTGGGGCACGGCTGGAGTGCGGCTGGGAGTGCGGAGAGAGCGGCCGGAGTGTCCCGGGAATGGAGCTGGGMAGGGGCTGGAGAATCCCTGAGGGAGCTGGGCAGGGGCTGAGCCTGGAGCAAAGGAGGCTCAGGGGGCCCTTGTGGCTCTGCACAAGTCCCTGCCAGGAGGGGACAGCCGGGGGGTCGGGCTGAGCTCCAGGGAACAGGGACAGGAGCAGAGGGAACGGCCTCAGGCTGGGCCAGGGCAGCTCAGGGGGGATTTTGGGGAAATTCCTCCTGGAAAGCTGTGCAGCCCTGGCACAGGGTGGAGTGCCCATCCCTGGAGGGGTGTCAGAGCATGTGRATGTGGCACCYGGGGACAGGGTCAGTGGTGGCCTTGGCAGTGCTGGGGAAACTCAATGGTCATGGAGGCTTTTCCAACCAAAATCAACTCGAAGCTGGCAAAAGTTATCCCAGTTTTCAAGATGGCCCAGAGGCACAAGCTGCAAGCTCCAGGCCTGTTGGTGTCCCTTTGGCACCCTTACAACCTTGGAATGGATTCCTCTGGGAGTTATTGGGAAGGCTGCAGCCCCCAGAGAACATCCTGATTGCCAAACCTCCTTACCTTGTACCACAAGGTCCTCCTGAGCTGATCCAAGGAAAACAGAAAAAATAATTTTGGATCTCAGTACAGCTTTTCCAGAATCCCGCGCCGCCGCCGCCGCGTTACCGCTAACCGCAGCGGCCTCGCAGAGCCGCTCCCGCCGCTTCCCCGCGCCCCAAGCCCCGGCCCCGGCCGCGGTGCCCATCCGGTCCGCCCGTCCCTCACGTCCCTCCGCCCCGCCGCGCCGCCGCCGCTCCGCGCACCGAAGTCGGCGCCGCGCCACGCCGCACGGCCCCCCGCGCGCCCTCCCCGCCCACCAATCAGCGGGCCACGCCTCCTCCTCCGCGCCGATGCGCGTTCCGATTGGTTGCTTCTGCCGCCACTCCGCCCCTCTGCCCGCCCCGCCTCGCGCCCCGTCCCCGCGCCCTCTCCGGCCCCGCTCCCTCCGGCCCCGCCCACCCGCCAGGGGACGCGGGCGTCGATTGGCTGGAAAGCGCCACGTCCTCAGGCGCGCGCCGGCCGCCGGCCCCGCCCACCGGCGCCACACTGCGCATGCGCACGCGGGAAAGGCAGAGTCACGTGTGCGGGAAAGCGGAAAGCCGAGGCGAGGGGCTGGGTGCAGCACGGGGGCGGAGTGTGCGCCTGTTGGTCAGTTGCTGGTCAGTGCGCTGGTCATGTGCCCGGTCAGTGTCTGATCACCCTGGTCAGTGTGCGCCGTGGGCAGTGCTGGTCAGTGCTGTCAGTGCCCGGTCAGTTGCCCGGTCAGTGCCCGGTCAGTAGTCTGATCAGCCTGGTCAGTGTGCGCCGTAGGTGGCAGTGCTGTCAGTGCGGCGGCGCGTCAGTGCTTCCAGTGCTGGTCAGTGTTGTCATGCGTCACCCTGCGGTCAGTGTGCGGGGCATGCTGGTCAGTGCCCGCGTCAGTGCCCGCGTCAGTGCCTCAGTGCCGGTTACTGCCTGTCAGTGTGCACCGTGGCAGTGCTGGGTCAGTGCTCGTCAGTGCTGGTCAGTGCTCTGATCAGTGTCTGTCCCCCTCGGTTCAGTGTGCGCGCGTGTGGCAGTGCTGGTCAGTGCTGGTCAGTGCCGGTCAGTGCGCCGGTCAGGTGCCCAGTTACTGCCTGTCAGTGCCCGGTCAGTGCCTGCGTTACTGCGCTGGTCAGTGTGCGCGGTGGGCAGTGATGGGTCAGTGCCGGTCAGTGCCTGTTCAGCTGCCTGGTCAGTGTGCCCGTGGGCAGTGCTGGGCAGTGCTGTCTGCGTCAGTGCCCGGTCAGTGCCTGGTTACTGCCTGCGTTGAGTGCCCGTCAGTGTCCCGGTCAGTGCCTGGTCAGTGTCTGATCAGCCCTGTCTATGTCTGCTGGTCAGTGCCTGTGTGTTACTGCGCTGGTAGTTGTGCGCCGGTCAGTGGTCTGATCACCCCGTGGTCAGTTGGCCGTGGCATGCTGGTCCAGTGCCCGGTCGTGCCTGTCAGTGTCTGATCACCCCTGGTCAGTGCGCCGGTCAGTGCTGGTTACTGTCTGATCACCCCTGGTCAGTGCCTGGGCGAGTGCTGGTCAGTGCCCGGTCAGTGCCTGGTTACTGCCCTGGTCAGTGCCTGGTCAGTGTGCTGCAGTGGGCAGTGCAGTCAGTGCCGGTCAGTGGCCTGGTCAGTGCCTGTTACTGTCTGATCACCCCTGGTCAGTTGCCTGGTTACTGCCTGGGTCAGTGTTGCACCGGTGGGCAGTGCCCCGGTCAGTGCCTGGTTACTGTCTGATCACCCCGGGCCAGTGCTGGGCAGTGCTGGTCAGTGCCTGATCACCCCCTGGTCAGTGCCTGGTCAGTGCGGTCAGTGTCTGATCACCCCTGTCACCTCTGGTCAGTGCCTGTCAGTGGCTGATCACCTCCTGGTTACTGTCTGATCACCCCTGTCAGTGTGCCACCCATGGTCAGTGGCCTGTGTTAGTGCTTGGTCAGTGTCTGATGCACCCCTGGTCACCTCTGGTCAGCCCCCTGCTTAGTCTGATCACCCCTGTCATTCCTGGCCATCCCCTGGTGTTGAAGATTGCATGCAAGATGTTTTCCATTACCATCTGTTATAGCAGATCACCTTTGTCAAGTGGGCAGTTTGCCTTATCTCTCTCTTTGAATGACCACATGTCACACCTTCCTCGGAGGAGACAAGCATAGCTACCCCAATATACCCTGAGATCCTGGAACACGGTTTGGCTTTTTTCCCCACGGATCCCCAGAGGAGCAAGCAGCTTTTTTTTCTCCCACTGGATCTTCCAGAGGAAGAACTACATCTTCTCTACTAGATCCTCCTTGCTCCAACGGAACCACACCTGATACTTTGCAGAGGACTGCAGCCACATTTTACAATCGGATGCCACCAAATCACCCTGGCGACAGGTTTCCAGGTTGGGGTGTTGAACTCGTCAGGGTTGTTCTAGTGGTGCATTGTTTTGTATTTTTTTTGTTTGTTTTGTTTGTTGGTTTGTTTTCCTATTAGAAGAACTGTTATTATCCTTGCTCCCAGTATATTGTGCCTGAGAGCCCCTTAATTTAAAAATATAGCAATTCGGAGGGGTGGGGAGGTGTTTAAATCTCTCCGTTTCAGGAGGCTCCTGCTTAGCGACTCCTGTCTTTCAAACAAGCCACGACTGGTGACCCTGGTCAGACTCGCAGCGCTTTCCCCACTGCGTCAGTGGGCCCAGTGGAAGGCCGGGCTGCGTAGCTGCAGACCAGGTACGAGGTGCCCACTCCAATCCCCCTGAGCTGGACCCGCTGGGTCTACCAAGCCAGCTACCGGCCCTACAGTGACACCACAGTGCATGGGAAAATGTGGCTGTGCCAAGGCACAGAGCGGACGGGGACAAGCGGGACAGGTGACAGGGGGACACGAGGAGGACAAGAGGCGGACAGCGCGGGACAGAGGGGAACACGCGGGACAGTGGGCACAGAGGGGACAGACGCGGGCACGGAGGACACGGGACAGGAGGGACACAGCAGGCACAGAGGGCGACACAGCAGGCACAGAGGTTGGACAGGGGACAGCGGGACAGAGGGGACAGCGGACAGCGAGCACAGAGGGACAGAGCGGCTACCGGAGGGGACAGCAGGCACAGAGGGACAGAGCGGGGCACAAAGAGGGACAGAGCAAAGTATCTCTCTCTG
>NDFG01000463.1:16766-34757 GCA_002167245.1 Sporophila hypoxantha
TGTTCCTCTGTCCCCGCTGTCCTCCTCCAGTGTCCCGCTCGCTGTCACCTCTGTGGCCCACTGTCCCGCGTTGTTCCCTCTGTCCTCGCCTGTCCGCCTCTTGTCCTCTCTCCGTGTCCTCTGTCCGCTGTCCGCTTGTTCCCCGCTCTGTGTTTGCACAGCCACATTTTCCTGCACTGTGGTGTCACTGTAGGGCCGGTAGCTGGCTTGGTAGACCCAGCGGGTCCAGCTCAGGGGGGTTGGAGTGAGGCACCTGTACCCTGGCTCTGCAACGCTTCCACCTGCAGGCCCGGCCTTCCACTGGCCCACTGACGCAGCTGGGGAAAGGCTGTGAGTTGACCATGGGTCACCAGTTGTGGCTTGTTTGAAAGACAGGAGTCTGCTTAAGCAGGAGCCTCCTGAAAAGGAGAGATTTAAACCCTCCCCACCCCTCCGAATTGCTATATTTTTAAAATTAAGGGGCTCTCAGGCAAATATATGGGAGCAAGGAAATAACAGTTCTTTAATAGAAAACAAACAAAAACAAAACAACAAAAAAGCATACAAGAACAATGCACCACTAGAACAACCCTGACGAGTTCAACACCCCAAACCTGGACACCGGTCGGCCAGGGTGATTGGTGGCATCCGATTGAAAATGTGAGCTTGCAGTCTCTGAAAGTATCAGGTGTGGTTCCGTTTGGAGAAGGAGGATCTAGTAGAGAAGATGTAGTTCTTCCTCTGGAGATCCAGTGGGAGAAGAAAAAAGCTTTGCTTGCTCTCTGGGAGATCCGTGGGGAAAGCCAACCGTGTTCCAGCGATCTCAGGGTATATTGCTGTAGGCTATGCTTTGTCTACTCCGAGGGAAGGTGTTGATGTGTCATTCAAAAAGAGATAAGGCAAACTGCACTGACAAAGGTGCACTGCTATACGATGGTAATTGGAAAACATCATTCATGGCAATTACTCAACACCAGGGGATGGCCAGAATGGCCAGGGGTGATCAGACGTAAGCAGGGGGTGGACAGAGGTGCGGGGTGATTCAGACCTGACAAGCACTAACCAGGCCACTGACATGAGTGCACACTGACAGGGTGATCAGACAGTAAACCAGTGAGGTGATCAGCCACTGGACAGCATGACCAGAGGTGACAGTGGGGGGGGGGGGGTGATGCAGACCACTGCCGCACTGGACAGGGCACTGACCCAGGGAGGTGTAGGCACTGACCAGCACTTCCAGCACTGGCCCGGGCGATGATCAGACAGTAACCAGGCATGACGCGGGGCACTGCCCACGAAGTGCACATATCTGTTACAGGCAGTAACAGGCAAGACCAGGGGTGATCAGACAGTAAACAATCTCACTCAGGCTGCGCGGCACTGACTGCACACTGCCACGCGAGCACATCTGTCAGGCTCAATACCATAGGCCTAGTAACCATATGGCATGGACCCGAGCACTCGAGTCCAGCATGTCCCACGCACTAGCTCAAGGGGCGGTATCTAGACAGCATCGAAACACTTGGGGCGCTGCTACAACGAAGATGCATTGCTGTATCAGGACTACTGAGAACAGGCACTTGTGACCGGGCATTCGTAGCACCTTTGTCACGGTCGAACAAGCTGACCAGGTGGCTACTGGCACTGACAGATGACCGCATTCTGGTAGCCAGTTTAGGCTCAAGACCTATGATTCTGAATTTGGCAGACTCTGCAGCAGTCTAGGGATAGCACTTCCCTATACTATAGGCGCTCAGACGCGTCTCCGTGGCGCACTCACTGATGTCTCATAATTCGTCTAACTATTATCATCCTCGCTGTTCTTGCACGTGGATCCGGGGGGTCCATAAGAAGAAGAAGCTCGCCGCTCTGTGTCTCACGCATCTGAATCACTTGAGTCTGCGCTCACGCACTCTGAGAACATCCTACAGGCACGTTTGCGTAGTCGTCGTGCGCCTACGGCTGCCGCGCACTCACAGTGCCTCGCATCAATAACGATGTGATTGCTCTCTCAGGCGGACCAGACGCAGATCTAGTGTAATCGAGTCTGGACCGTGCATCATTCTTCATCATTCGTGGGACTACACAGCACTGCCAGATTGCCCAGGGCGCCGACCTCTGTGTGCCGTGGGTGTCTACGTACTCCTTTGTTTCTACTTTTATGCACCCTGAACCGCACTCACACCTCGCACGGTTTCTCATTATCCTGAACTCTCCCTCGGTATACACCGACTGGGAATCTATGGTCTCACTCCGTACTACTCAGCAAATTAGCGTGTGCTGTGATTGCTATTATTAGGCGGGCGCCACGCTCCCGTCCGCGCGTTCTATACTTGCCCTCAGCATATATCTGTCGCCTTTACGGCTGGACAATACAGTATCCCGACCTAGACTGTTGTAGCGTACACGGTGTGCGCTTCAAGTGAAATTTTCACCTAATAGTACTATACGATACACTGTTAATTACTCTATGTAAGTGCGCTACTCGTCGACCTGTGTTATTGGGCACGTACGCAGGCAGGTGCCTCAGAATAGTTGCTTCTCCTGCTACCCACGTCTCTGACGTAGAGTGCTGTTGAGCTACCCGCAGGACCTAATATGCCTCTCCATTAACCGCGTGGCTAATTTGATCTTCTGTGTTTATTCGCGGATTCTGCCGAGTCGACTAGTTCCTTCACTCTCCTATCCCTATCTGCTAACAAGCGCGCATCCCCTCGCGCCGCCATCCGTATATATACGCGTGTGCACATATCACATTCAGATCGGCTTGTTCATACATTGTACGGAGTACTTTTCGTGGTCTCAATTGTGCTTACTGTTCTAACAAGCGGCGAAGGGTGTCGCAAAGTGCGGGCATACCTCCGACAATTGGCTCGCTCGCTGCGGTTGCATCACTTAGGACTGAACTATTTGTCGAGATATCAATCGCTCTATTATAGCTTCCGCGTAAGACCTCTCTCTACCGCCACACCGATGACTTGCTTTCACGCGTTGCGCCGTCGCGCGAGTGTGGCGCGTGGCGCCCGTGACGAGGGGCCGCGGCCGGGCGCGCTGAGGACGTGGGCGCATTTCCAGACCATATCGAGCCCGCGTCCCCGGCGGCGTGGGAGGAGGCCGCGAGGAGCGGGGCCGAGGAGGGGCGCGGGGGACGGGCGCGAGGCATCGGGCCGGGCAGAGGGGCGGAGTGGCGGCAGAGACCAATGGGAACGCGCATCGGCGCGGAGGAGGAGGCGTGGCCCGCCCGTGGTTGGGGGGGCGGGGGCGCGCGGGGGGCCGTGCGGCGTGGCGCGGCGCCGACTTCCGGTGCGCTGGAGCGGGGCGGCGCGGCGGCGCGGCGAGGGGAGTGTGTGGGACGGCGGGGGATGGGCACGCGGCCGGGGCCGGGGCTTGGGCGCGGGGAAGCGGCGGAGCGGCTCTGCGAGGCCGCTGCGGTCGGCTAGGCGGTTAAGCGCGGGCGGCGGCGCTGAGGCGGCGTCTGCAGATTGGGGACTGGGCATGCGAGGCGGCGGCGGGCCGGTCTCCATGGGAACGGGCGGGAGCGGCGGCGCCGCCGCGTCCGCGACTCCTGCGGCCCGTCCCGCCGCGCGGTGCCGTGACCGGGCCCAGGGCGGGTGGGCTGGGCCGGTCGGGACCGCCGGTCCCGGGGACGGAGCCCCGTCCGCATCTCGCGGCCAGGGCGGGACCGGCCCGCGGGAATTCATCGCCTGCCCCGGGCGTTATCCGCGGGGATAACGGGCTGTGGGACCGCCGGGACACCGGGCTGTGGGACACCGGGATACCGGGATAGCGGGATAGCGGGATAACGGGCTGTGGGACCCCCAGGATACCGGGATAGCGGGATAGCGGGATAACGGGTTGTGGGACCCCCGGGATAACGGGCTGTGGGACACCGCGACAGCGGGCTGTGGGAGCCCCGGGACACCGGGATAACGGGCTGTGGGACCCGAGGAGGTGCCGCCCCAAGGCCGTGCTCCTCTCGCGCAGCTCTCGGTGACCCCAGGAGGCTGGGGCTGGTTTGGGGCAGGCCCAGCCCGTTCGTGCCCCGGGGTTGGTTCTGGCTCCCCACACCCGTACCTCCTTCTCAGGCCCGAGCTCCCCTCGCCGGGCCCCGGGGTGGCACCCTGGGGTCCCAGTTAATTGTTCCCTGGCTGCTCCAGTGGGATCCATCYCGTGAAAAGCCAAAGCAGGCTGATTCCCAAACCTGAACAAATTGCCTTGCCTGGGGGGGGTTTATGGGATCCTGTTGGCCTCCTACATGGGAAATGTGTGTCCAGAGGGGCTTCTTCCCATCAATTTTCTCTAAATGTCACCACAGTTCCAAGCCCAGTGCAGGATCCTGAATTCCTTTGTCAGTATCCTAGCAAACTCARTGGGAATTCTGGGTTTTTCCATCAATATTTCAGCAAACCCACCTGGAATCCCAAGTTCCTCCATCAACAGCCCATCAAACCCACCTGGAACCCCGAGTTCCTCCATCAACATCCTTGGAATCTCAGTGTCCTCCCTCCGTATCCCACCTAGCCCCGCTGGAATCCCGAGTTCCTCCCCAGCTGAGGGTCCGGGCCCCATTCTGACCCCCACATCTTCCCCCCACTGGTTCCTGCTCCCAACATCCCTGCAGCCCACCCAGAGACCCTTTATCCGGGAGGAGAGGGGCYCTGCTTTCCCTCAGGTTGGGATCTCCTCAGGGACTCCAGGGCCCTCCCTTGGTCAGCAGGAGCTGCTGGTGCTGCCAGGTTTTCCTGGAGAACTCTCTGTGGATAACTGTGGTTTGTGGGTTTGGCTGTCTCTGAGCACCTTTCCTGGCACCCCCGGAGCTGGGATTGTCCCTCTTTGATCACTTCCCAGTGCCTCTGGGCTCTGTGTGGACACTGGCAGATAAAATCAGGCTGTTTGACCCTCTCCAGGTCACTCTGTGCTCCAGGCTGGGCTGATCCTGGCATCAGCACGGAGCTGGGCCTTTTGACCCTCTCCAGGTCACTCTGTGCTCCAGGCTGGGCTGATCCTGGGCGAGGGGATGTGCCCAGGGGAGCAGGAGTTGGATCCTGGGATGGGGATACCCAGGGGAGCAGGAGTCAGCTCCTGGGATTAACCCCAGGGGGAGGAGGAGGTAGTCAGGGATACCCACGGGAGCAGAATCAGCTCCTGAGGATGGGATGTGCCAGGGGAGCAGGAATCACTCCTGGGGATGGGGATGTGCCCAGGGGAGCAGGAATCAGCTCCTCAGGGATACCCAGAGCTCCACGTGCACCTGGCACTGGCTTTCCCTCCTGGCAGGTTTCTCCTCCCCAGAAACACTATAAAAGTGACTTTTACTCTTTGTAACCCAAATCCCCTCACCATGCCCCCCTCCTCCCCCACTTCCAAGGAATTGAAGCTTGTGGGTTTTCTGAATGGTCTGAGAAATCCTCATGCAAAAGCAGGAAGGAAAGGGCTTTTCCACGTCCTTTCCCCATGTCCTGCCACCACTGCCTCGGTTTGATGTGGGACCAGTCCCAGGTCACTCCTGGCCATTCCTGGGTCACTSCCAGGGCAGAACTCCTTGGTGTGAGTTCAGGTGAAAGGGCTGAGGTTCAGGCTAAAGGGGAATACCTGGATTTTAAACCACAGACTTAAAGAGATAAGGAATGGCAATACCTGGGTTTACAGTTATCTTTAAGAGCTCTGGATGGGGAAGACCTGGATGTAAATTTAAAGGGGTAAGGATGGGGAATATCTTGGGTTTAAATTTAGGTTAAAACAATAAGGATGGGGAATGTATTGAATTAAATTTGTGTTTAAGAGCTCTGGATGGGGAAGACCTGGATATAAATTTAAAGGCGTAAGATGGAGAATATCTTGGGTTTAAATTTAGGCTAAAGCAACAGGGATGAGGAATATATTGAATTAAATTTGCATTTAAGAGCTCTGGATGATGACTATCTGCATTAAATTTAGAATGAAAGAGTTAAAACCCAGAGATATCTTGATTAAAATTTAAGGCTAAATACAGCAGGATGATGAATACCTGGACTGAAATTTAAAGAGATCAGGATGGGGAACACCTGCATCTAAGATGGGATCTAAGCTGGGATCTCAGTGATGAGCATGGGGAACACCTGAGTTTCTGCTGGGATCTAAAGGGATGAGCCTCTGGGATCCCTCCAGAGCTGCCCTGGGTCCCAGGCCCGTTTGGGTGCTTTGGCCAGGCGGGTCCCAGTGTGGGGGGTCGGGTCTGTGGGGAGGATTCACCCGCAGCGGGGCTGGGGGAGCACTGGGGCTTGGGGAGGGGGTGTGGGGGAGAGCAGGGGGCTGTGTGCMCGTCCTTCATTCCTCCCTCCCGACCCCTTTCCCCACCCCTGCATCCCTTCCCAGCCCAGCTGCTGCTCTGGGGTCGGGAGCAGCTCTGGGGAAACGGGACACGGCCCACGTGCACGGGGGCTGGAAATTCCCTGTGCCCCATAATCTGGGTTAATTAATCCCTGTGCCCCGATAAGCTGTGTTAATTAGTTACTGTGCCCTGATAATCTGTGTTAATGAATGCCTGTGCCCTGATAATCCGTGTCAGTGAATCACTTTTGCCCAGATAACCCATATCAGTTCATTACAGTGCCCTGATAATTAGGATCAGTTAATCAATTTGACCTGAGAATATTCATAATTTTCGCCTATAATTTGTATTTATTAGTCATTTGTGCCTACRCAAATCTGCACTAATTCTCCATTTTCCCAAAWAATGTGCAGTAATTCCCCATTTTTCCCAGCCAATCTGCATTAAATCATCATCTTTGCCCAGACAATCCACATTTATCATTTCATCCAGATCATCTGGATTAATTAATCATTTTTGCTCCCATAATCTGTATTAATATTAATRTTAATCTGTTTTTTCCCCAAAAACATGCCCTAATCCCCATTTCTCCCAGATAATTTGCCCTAATCCCCAGTTTTTCCAAGATAACTGGCCCTAAACCCTATTCTTCCCAAACAACCTATCCCATGGTGGTGTCCCTGTCCCCTGGTCCCTGTCCCACAGCGGTGTCCCTGTCCCACAGCAGTGTCCCTGTCCCAGTGTCCCTGTCCCACGTTAGTGTCCCTGTCCCCGTGTCCCTGTCCCAGTGTCCCTGTCCCACGCTGGTGTCCCTGTCCCGGTGTCCCTGTCCCACGGCAGTGTCCCTGTCCCATGTTGGTGTCCCTCTCCCGCGCTGGTGTCCCTGTCCCATGGCAGTGTCCCTGTCCCAGTGTCCCTGTCCCGCGCTGGTGTCCCTGTCCCATGGCAGTGTCCCTGTCCCCTGGTCCCTGTCCCACTGCAATGTCCCTGTCCCGGTGTCCCTGTCCCACACTGGTGTCCCTTCCGCGGCAGCGCCAGCACGATGCGGTTCCCGCGGCTGCAAGTCCTGTCCCATCATGGTGTCCCTGTCGCCACATTGGTGTCCCTGCCCACAGCAAGGTCCCTTCCCACAGCGGCCCTGTCCACACTGTGTCCCTGTCCGGCAGGGCAGGCCCCATGAGCGGTTCCGCGGCTGCAGTCCCTGTCCCACAGGGTGTCCCTGTTCCATCATGGTGTCCTGTCCCACCAGCAGGCCCTGTCCCATTGGTGTCCCCTGTCCCACGCTGGTGTCCTGTCCTACACGCAATGTCACCTTGTCCGCAGGAGGCCCGGCACGATGCGGTTCCCGCGGCTGGCTGCTGTGCGGTGGGCGTGGGCGCTGTGGACCGAGCATTATCGCGCCAGAGGTCCTATACGGCACGCGAAGGAGCGCGTGGTGGACGAGGCCGCTCTATGTCCGGACCCAGCGCAGCGACGACGACGACCCAGAGCTTCGACTACGACGACTGATCGCCTTACCTGGGCCGCCGGACGAGGGCCAAGAGCTTCGACAAGCCTCACCCCGGAGAGAGCAAGGAGCGCCTGGGGTAAAGGACGGCGTCCCCGCCCTCCGGAGCGGGAGGCACACACGGCACGGCTCCCCTGCGGGTTCCCACAGAAAGCCAACCGCGGAGCCATTTGCCTGTCCCAGGCATTCCCAACCTCCAGAGCAAGACAGGGGTTCGTGCGCTGTGCTTGTGCTGCGCTCCTGTTCTCTGCTGCCCTTGGAGCCCCGGGATCACTGGTATTTCTCAGTTGGAATTGGTTTTTGGGAGTTGGGGAAACAGAGCCTGTATGGACATTCCCCTCAGGTCTCTGGCGGGGACCCCAGGAATGGCGCGTGCCCCCCCTCAGAATCAAGGCATGGCCAACGCAGCCTGCGGGTCATGGCATGGCTTCCACTGAGGATCTGGCATTTCCCCTGGATCCGCTGGGCCTTCCTCCCCTGGGCATCTGCGACCGTGTCCCTGGGATGCTGGCATAATCTCCCTGAGGATCCGCCATGGCTCCCCTGGGATCCAGCTGTGCTGTCCGTGGACCCACTGGGATCTGGCACGTGCTTCC
The DNA here is from genome assembly GCA_002167245.1 of Sporophila hypoxantha. Classification (NCBI taxonomy): domain Eukaryota; kingdom Metazoa; phylum Chordata; class Aves; order Passeriformes; family Thraupidae; genus Sporophila; species Sporophila hypoxantha. The sequence goes on from NDFG01000463.1 coordinate 25,159, forward strand.
CGGGATCTGCTGTTATCCCATGGGATCTGGCCATGTGCCTGGGAATCTCCGTGTTCCATGCCGCCTGGGAATTGGCCGAGCTCGTTCGCCCGCTGGGAATCCGGTGTGCCTGCCTGGGATTCTGGCTGTTCCTGCCCTGGGACCAGCGTTCATCTCCCTGAGGATACCTCGGCGGCATCCTGCCCTGGGATATCCAGCGTGCTTCCCGGTCTGCCATTGCCTGGGAGATTCTGGCTCTGCATGGTTGCCTGCCCTGGATCGGCTGTCTGCATGGGATCTGGTGTTCCTGCCTGGGATCTGGCCGTCCTGCCCTGGGATCTGGTGTGTCCTGCCCTGGATCTGACGAATTGTCCTGCCCTGGGATCTGGCCCTGCGGAATCGACATGTGCTGGGATCGTCTTCCCTGGTCTGGCCTGTGCCTGTCGTCTGCCCTGGGATCTGGCGTTCCTCCCTGGGCATCCTGGCTGTTCCTGCCCTGGATCCGTGGCCCAGGTGGTTCTCGGGCAGCGTGCCGGGTCCCCTGCAAGCAGATGCGCCCGCCAGTGGTTTCTGGGGTTTCTGGGTGCTCAAACCTGGGACCTGCGAGCCTCGCAGGGTGGGGGCCTGGGGCACAGAGGCTCCTGGGGAGCTCGGGACGTTCTCAGGATGCTGGGCTCCAGTCACTCTTGGAACTGGTGCCTCTTGGCTTGGGTTTTCAATGGAATGGGCTGAGTGGGAAGAGGACTAACAGAGCCCTCCAGTGCCCACCACCCTGCCCGCCTGGCAGGGACCGCCTCCCCACTGTTCCCAAGACTGCTCCACCCGTTAGCCCTGGGCCTGGGCAGTCTGCAGGGATTCAGGGGCAGGGCCAGCTGCCTGGGCACCCTGTTGCCAGGCGCTGCACCTACTCCGCAGGCAAGAATCTTCCCAAGATTCCACTGATCCTCCCCTTTTTTTAGTCAGAACTTGATTTTTTTCAGCCAAAGCGACAACCTTGCTCTGCTGCGGAGCAGCACCTACCACAGCCCATGTGAATCCAGGGCTTTTTTGGGAAGGTGCACTCCCGAGGGAAAAAAGCTCACCACATGTGGATCTGGGAACACTCGCAGGTATGAAGCCATATTCCCACATGCGGGGGTGTGCAGGGCAGGGGGTGGCCAGCTCCCATCCCTCCTATGGATCGTCCAGCGCCCTCAGTGGCGACAGCGACGTGCTGGCTCTCCCTAGCCACTTCGTGGCCAGAGGGTATCTATCCCTCCAGGGACAATTACTAAAACGGAAAAACCCCTTGCAATCCTTGGAGCCAGGCCTGGTTCTCCATAGTTTCCAAGAATACAGGATCCAGGAGGCGGTTTGTCCTCCTTTTTTGCCTCCTGGCAGAATCAGAGGAAGTGCTAGTGCCCCTGGGCGCGGTCAGCCTGGGAGGAACTGGCCTCCCCCGGCCTTCTCTCGATGCCAGGGCTCCAATCCCAGAGCCCGTCACGGCTCAAACCCCATTGGTTCTGCCGAGTTTACCGCGGAACGCCTTTCATGGGGGATTTACTGCCCTGGCGCAACCAAACAGCCAAGGGGCCTGTTGCGCGGGGCAGCTCCGGCATCCGAGCCCAGGAGCTCTGATACCCATATCACTACGGGGCATCTAGTGAGCTCTGTTGCCCCAGCAGGGGACTAAGTCTGCAGCAGGGGCCTGCTTTTCCTGCGGGACTCGCCCGGCTCCTCCCTCCTGCCTGGGCTCACCAAGCCGGCTTGGGAAGCGGCTCTGCCCCGGTCGGTCGGGTGGTCGAGGACAGGCGCCGTCCCTTGGAGAGCAGGCAATGGGAACGGAGCGGGCAGCTGCCTGCCCGGTGCTTGCCCGTCGGTCGGTGTGCCGGAGCAGCCCGTCTTGAGCGCATGGGAACGGGAGCGACTGTGGTGCCTGCGTGGGAGAAGGCCCTCCTGGCAGCATGTCTGGAGCGAGTGAAGAGGAGCAGCTGCGCCCTCCCCAACATCTGCTGCCCGCCCTTGAGCCCGGGGGCAGCACGGGCCCTTGGCAAAAGTGAAGGGGTTTTGGGGCTGCTGCCCTGGACAAGCAGCCGCGAGCAAAGCTGGTGCCGCCCCGCGGACCGAGGTCGGGAGAAGGAGTTGGGAGCTTCCTGAGCAACTGGAGAGGGGTTTGACTTCCCTGGGAAGCTGTTCCGCAATGTAACCCTGTAGAACCACCTGGAAAAACTGCCTGGCCATCACCCCGCTGACTCTGGTCCTTCTTCCAGGGATTTTCCCTAATAAATCCCATGGATTGCTGGTGGTGTAACCTTCTTGGAGAGGGAAAAAAAAAAAACACAAGAAATTTTTTTCCCTGAAATAGGAAGGATTGGACAGATTTATTTGTGGTTTATATGTTTACATGGCAATGTTTAATAGTCATTGTGATACTTTACATAATTCTATAATATTGATTGACTTGTTATAATTTATACAGAAAATTTTGAATATTTATGTGACAATTATTGCATTATTCTGTTGTTGATCAGAAATATTAGAAGGGATGCTTTGCACATTGATATCATAAAATTCTGAAATATTCTAATAATATTTTACATAGGTGCATAAATTTGGCACTATTGATGAGCTATTTTTTATATTTATGTATTTATTTTATATATTTCTCTTATACAAATATCAGGTCCTCCAAGCCCTGCCCACTGCCCACTCTGCCTCTCACTGTCAGAACTAAATTCACAATTTTCCCTTTTGTTTCTTCCAGTCTCTCTCCAGCTTCTCATTGCCAGGAACATCCTTTGTGCGCAAGGAAATTCCTGGTTTTCCTAGACCAATGCACAATTCTGGAACACGGAAACCTGGGTGTGACATGGTGGCATCTCGGTGCCCGGTTTTTCCCTTTTGCGTCAATATTTTGGAATTAATAAGTCCTAGCGCAATCTAAAATTTAAATAATTCCGTGTTTTCCACCGTCTTCTAAAAATTCTCAAATACCTGGGCTGGGAGCTCAGGATTCCTGAACCTGTTTTCCGTTAAACCTTCATGTTAGAGGAAAAAACGGGATCCTGCTTTCACAGAGAAAGGTTTGGGAGCGTCTATCCCTGATTTTTCATCCGAGGAGCGCCGAACGTCCCCACACGGAGGCAGGAGTGCTCCGGGGAGCGAGCGCTGCTGCGGAGCAGCAGCCCACCCCGGCTCGACGCATCTGCCCTGGATCCCGCATTCTGCAGGCCTTTCCTACAGCTGCTGCTAAAAATAACGGAGGCGACGCGGCTCCGAGGCTTCCGGGGCTGGCGGCTCCGGTGTCTGCCCGGCGCTCCGGGCTGCTTCTGCTCCGCTGGCTTGGGCGGTCCCGCTCCTCCGCAGAGCAAACTTCCCCCAATACTTCCCGGCTTTGCAGAAATGTGCCGTCCCGTGCCTCCTCGCCCGGCGCTGCGAGGCAAAGGAGTGACGTGCAGACTGGAGCCTTTTCCTAAGGTTTAACAGGAGTTTACCCTAAAACTCATAATTCCTGAAGGAACCAAACAACTCTGAGTGGGTTCAGAAGTGGCCAAGCTGGTGATTCCGTGTCCTGAGCAGTGTTTCGTGTCCAAACAGCATCTGTAAGTTGCAGCTGACCTTTGGCTTTTCGGCATGCTAACCCAAATTTGTGTTTAAATTGATCATAACTCAGAATGGTTGAATTTGCAACAAATTCATATTACCTCAAACTTTCTCCTGGGCATCACCAGGAGAGGCAGAGAGAGACAGATCCCATTTGTTAATATATAATATGGGTCCGTACTCATCACCTGCACCGTCTTGGTCGAAGGACACGTGGATGGTCCTCTCCAAGGGCTTGAAAGGAAGCTTTCCCTAAAAACCTCAGAATTCTGAAGAAGCCAAAAACCTGAGTGGTCCAACAAAGCGGAGGGATATTCAATGTCCTGAGCCAAAGTTTGGCAGCTGAACCATATGTTGGTTTTAAGGATAAAATCTCCAAATGTTAAATTCCCATAATTCTGTAACGACCTCAACTTTCGCCTCTCTGCCCCTTCGCCATTCCCTCCCTAGCTAACCTACTAATTTTTTTAACCTTCTGCTGCGATTTCTCTGTGTTCCCATAGGAAGAATTGTGCAGGAAAATAGAGAGGATGGAGATGGGTTGTGACAGTGGAGGAGCTGAAGGCCCTGGATAAGTTTGCCCAAAAGGCGTGGATTTAGAGGATGTGGAGCGTCCAGTTGAAGGGCATGACCTCATGAGGACGGGCTTGTTTCCTGGGAGGAGTATAAAAGACCAATATGATATATATCCTGGGTAGGTCTGCTCTTGCTGGCCTTTCCCTGCGAGCAGCAGCTGAGACGTTCTCTGCTCTGCTTTGGGTCATCGAGGGGTCGGTGGGGTTGGAGGTGATTGGGATGGGTTTGTGGCCTGTGGTCAGTGGGCTCATGGAGTTGATGGTCAGCGGGTGTCAGGGATCAGGGTGGGCTATGGTCAGTGGGTGCTCATGGATTGGTATGGGCCTCATGGAGTGATGTCAGTGGGTGTCAGGGACAGGGTTGGGCTTTCGTGGGCTGTGGTCAGTGGGTGTCAGGGATCAGGGTGGGCTGTGGCAACAGTGGTCAGCGGGTGGTCAGGGATCAGGGTGGGCTCGTGGAGTGATGTCAGTGGGTGTCAGGGATCCAGGGTGGGCTCGTGCACAATGTGGTCAAAGTGGGTGGTCAGGGATCAGGGTGGGGCCATGGAGTGATGGTAGTGGGTGTCAGGGATCAGGGTGGGCTCGTGGCTAACAGTGGTCAGCGGGTGGTCAGCGGATCAGGGTGGGCCTCGTGGAGTGATGGTCAGTGGGTGTCAGGGAAGGGTGGGGCTCGTGGCACAGCTGGTCAGTGGGTGGTCCAGGGCAATAGGGTGGGCTCTGGACGTGATGTCAGTGGGTTCAAGGGAAATCAGGGTGGGCTCATGGAGTTGGTGGTCAGTGGGAATGGATGCAGATCCCGATGGGGTTGTGGTGGAGGGGGAGTTTGGGGGCCTGATTAGGGAGGCCGCAAGAGGACTTTGTGGTTGAAAACTGTGGAGTGGGTTTTGGGCTGGCAACTTGGTTGACCTGAGATGGATTTGTTCCCTGGGGTAAGCACAGGAATTACTGATATAGGATGTGGCTTGGTATAGGTGGGGCCAGCTGGAGCAGATGTCCCAATATGGTACACTTTAAAAACATCTAAACTCTACAAACTGACCTCCGGTGGCATTAGCAAAGAGAAATCCAAGGAGAAAGAACCCAAAATAACGTGGAAATCTCCCCACACAGAAAGTTAAACCCACCACAATCCTCCGTTTCCCTCTTGCAGCCGCATTTGGGCATTAAAATGTCCCTGGTGACAAATGCAGCTTTGGGCTGAATTTCCAGGTGATTTGGGATGAAATGGCATGTGGGAAATGGGGGTTTCCAGCCTTTTGGAATTCCTGGTTTGTGGGGGAATTTTGGGACAGCAGTGGAACCATGAATCCACGGTTTGTGGAGGTGCCTTGGCAATGTCCAATTGTGTCCCTAAAACCAAAAACCACTAGCAGAGATTTCAGTTTGCTTTCCTGTCTGGAGCAGTGTTGGACCCAGAACTGGGGATTTTGGGACACTGCTGGGCCAGCAAGTGTGGCTGGCTTCAGACATCCTGGGAGTGAGGGAAGCAGCAAGCTCTTTTGGGGTTAAAACCTTAAACGTCAAGCCTGTGCCAGCTCTGGCCTCCAGCACTGTGGACTGGTCCCGGGTGGAGGAGCTGCAGCTCTGGAGTGTTGAAATCCACGTCTAATTTCCTAAATATGCCCAAAAAATAGTCAACTGCTCCGGGGTTGTGGCAGAGGGGGAGCTGCCTGCACAGGAGGCCTATCCATCTCCCTTGGGATCGGGGGAGGATCTGGATTTGCTGTGCTGGTGCCAGGGAAGGCCCTGTGACACCCCTGGGCTGGGGCAGCACCTCCAAAGCTCCTTTGCCATGGGTTTCTGGGCTCTGGGCTAAATCTGGCCTGTGTGAATCCAGCTGGAAGGGGCAGAGGGGTCCTGGAAGGGTTTGGAGCCAGTTTTGAGGGGTCTGGGGTGGCATTTCGGACCTGCAGGTGTTGGATAAGGAAAAGTGGTGAGCATTCACGAGGAAAAGCCGTAACGAGAGAGCCCTGCATTAACAGAAACCCCTCGATGACTGGAGGAAAGAGTTCCCCCCGCAGTCTGGCAGGGTGGGGGAGTTGCCCAGCCCCCAGCACAGCCAGTTTCAGAGCTGGAGCAGCCTGGAGGCGTTGTGCCTGGCAGGCCCCTGAGCTCCACCCTGCTGCTCCCACATACTTGTGTCCTTACGGAGCGCCGGGAGGATCCTCCTCACGCTCTGGCTCTGGCTCTCTCGGCAGGATATTACTTTTCCACAGTCTTGCTGCTCAAAGTTCCCGTAACTCTCCTCGCTCCCCTCCCTGGCCAGAGTGGGGCTGGAATGCCTCTGAAGTGCCTCCTGAGTGGAGACCTGTGGGCAAGGGATGCATGGGGGCCAAGGCATTGCCCTCGCTTGCTCTGGATCGTCCAGAATGGGTGTTTTGTCAGCAGAATGAGTCGGGGAGTGGTTTTATTAATTAATTAATTCGCACACCAGGATGAGTCACTGGTGGCCCCCAGAAGTGTCACAGAGCAGTGTGGGGTTTCTGCTGGGGGAGCCCTGGAAAGCAGGGAATAATCAAGTGATAAAGTCCCAGCGAGCTTCATCTGAGACTTGAAAATTCCTTTGAGATCTCCCTTCAAAATCAGAATATTATCATCATCATCATCATCATCATCCACCACTCCTATCTTTGTTAATTCCTAATCCCATGGTGGGATCCAAAACCAGACACAAGATGTTGGGTTGATTTGTGGCTTTGCTCCATACGCTGAGCAAAAACCCCCCGGCTCTGTCTGCTCCTCCAAAACCTCTCCCAGCCAGGGAACCAAGGCAGGAAGTAACTTTGGGGGCTTTGGGAGGGTTCTAACCCTTTTTAACCCCATCTGCCCCGCACCACCACTCCCCATCAACCCATTATTAGGTGTTCCTTGTCTGGGGCTATGCTGCTTCTCAAGGCCAAACCTGGGGAACACAGAATGGGGAATTTGGGGTTTCCATTCTACCCTAGAGCTGCCTTAAAGTCCCAAAATCTTTGGATATTTGATGGAGCTCCAGAGCTCCTTAATCCTGAGCCCCTTAATCACGGGCTCTCCAATGCTGCTTTGTCCCAGGTACAGAGGAGGGACACAGGGGGCTTAGGGACCTTCTGTTAGATGGGGCCTGCTCTGGTTTAGCTCCAGCAAGTGTGGCCAGTGTCCCCCAGAATCCACGTTCTCACAGGGCTGCTGGACACTCTGTAAGTCTGTCCGGCTGCTGGCAGGGCTGTGCAAGCAGCCACGCGTGCCTGCGATCCCACCCGGCGGTGCCCTGCTGCCCTGGCACTGCCAGCACGAGTGAGATCCTTACACATTCCCCTCAAAATAGCTCACGTTGAGCCTCTGGCCGTGCGGCCAAAGCCCCAAGCGCCTGTCTTTTGGGCCTCTGCCTGGGAATTCAATGGTCCAGGCTTCTGCAGCTCCTCTCCTCCGAGTGGGCATGGCAGAGAGGGGTTGGCTGCAGTTGAAGTTTGCTGGCAAAGCATCAAGGCGGTTGTGCTGAGAGGGAGGAAGTTGAGTTTGAGGTTGGGTGGAGGATGTTTGAGGTTGCATAGAGGAAGTTGAGGCTGAGAAGGTATGTTCAGGAAGTTTGAGTGGGGAGGTGAGGTTGGGTTGCAGGTTGGGATGAGGAGATGGTAAGTTGTCTTGAGGTGAAGTTGCGAGGAAGCTGAGGTTCAGTAGAGGAGGTTGAGGTTGAACTGAAGAGTGTTGAGCTGGTTTGAGGCTGTGTTGTGGTTACGTGCTCGCGCCTGCCGCGAGTGACCGGGTGCTCTGGCTCCCAGACGATCCGGACCCTGACGATGGCTTCAACTCAAGCAGATGATGGTGCGCGACGAGCGGCGCTTCAAAGATGGCCGCCAAGGACGGGGACCTGGCGCGCACAAGGAGGAGTTCACGGCCTTCCTGCAACCCGAGGAGTACGACTAATGAAGGACATCGTTGTAACAGGTGGGGCCAGCGCAGAGGCACTTGGGGAAGCTCTGGGGGCGGGTGGTCATGAGGGGCAGGAATTGCCTGCGGGCTCGGCTCACACAGGCCACCTTTCTTGCAGAAACCATGGAGGAACATTGACAAAACGGCGTGGTTTTTCCATTGACCTGGAGATACATTGGTGACGACCTGGTGCTGCTCGCTCATGTGCCGTCCATGTCCCTCAGTGTCCCGTCCTCGGGAGCCACTGCCAACTGTGTCTCCAGTCCTCCCCCAACAGAAATGTTCTTCTCTCTCTCAACTTCACCTGTCCCTAGGCTTCAACCGAGGATTTCGGGCGAAATCAATGCACCAGGTGGTGCTTGGGTTGGGGGGATGGATTTTAGGGAACTCAAGGCTTGGTCAATCCCTTGCGGGTGAGGACAGGGCCGTGGGGTCTGATTGCTGCCCCCAGGTGACTGTATACGCCAGGATGGTGATCGCTGATGAGCCTGATGGTGAAGACGGAGCGGGAACAGTTTGTGGAGTCCGGGACAAGAAACCCGGGAATGGGAAGAAGGACAAGGAGGAGACAAGGAATTGGATCCTGCCTCGGACTACGACCACGCCGGAGCCGAACGCCCGGACCCGTCTACGAGTCCGACAGGACATAGGGTGGGCCAGCAGCTCTGGGGAATTTTCGGGGAGCAGGAGGAGGAGTGGGGAGAATAATAAGCGGGGATGGGGAAATACGCAGGGTGGGGAAATAGGGGATGGGAAATAGCAGGGTGGGGAGATAGTCGGGATGGGGAAGACAGTGGGATGGGAATAGCAGGATGGGAGTAGCAGGAATGTGGCGTTCCCTGCAGGACGGGAAGCTGAACGCGGGAGGAGATCGTGACGAAGTCAAGACCTGTTCGTCGGGCAGCAGGCCACGACTTCGGGGAGGCGCTGGCTGCGGCACGACGAGGTTCTAAGGCTTCGAGCCGGCAGCGCTCGTGGGCTCCGTCCCTGCCGGGCCGCTCCTCCGCGGAGAGACCCCATCCGGTCCCGGGGACGGGGCCTCGGGAAAGCCACACTCCCGGCACCTGGGGCCGTCTCGTTTGGGGTTTTCCCCGGATTTAACGATTGGTTATTTTTTGTATGTTTTGGTTTTACACGTGTGGGGACAAGCTCCCTGGCGCGGGGGGCAAGCGACGGGGCTGCCCGGGGCGCGGGGGCCCGGGGGCCTGGCGGGAGTGGGGAATCTCACAGAGGGATTGGGGTTGGAATTGCAGGTTGAATAAAAATTAGAATGGAATTGGAATTAAAGTTGATATTGGAAATTAAAATTGGAATCTTGATATTGGGCTGAAATTTGATTTAAAAATGGAATTGGAAATTAAACATTGAAATTAAAGTTGAAATTGAAATTGAAATTGGAATTGGAACCCAAATAAGTGACAATTGGATTAAAATGAGAGAACACTGATGTGAAATTGGAAATGAAAAGTGACAATTGAAAACCAAAAACGTCAGATGCAGCAGCAGGACCAGGGGTGACCTGGAGGTGACCCCAGGGGGTTGGGACCTCCTTCC
>NDFG01000463.1:34782-56140 GCA_002167245.1 Sporophila hypoxantha
CGTGTGGGCGCTGTGCGGCTCGGCCAAGCCCACGGAGCGCAAGGAGCGCGTGGTGCGCGAGGCCCCGCTCAGCGCCCGCGAGCACGACGACGCCCAGAGCTTCGACTACGACCAYGACGCCTTCCTGGGCGCCGACGAGGCCAAGAGCTTCGACCAGCTCACCCCGGAGGAGAGCAAGGAGCGCCTGGGGTAAGGACGGCGTCCCCGCCCTGCCCGGAGCGGGAGCGCACACACGGCACGCTCCCCCTGCGGGARTTCCCCAGAAAGCCACCCGGAGCCATTTGCTGTGCCCAGCATTCCCCAAACCTCCAGAGCAGACAGGGGGTTCTGTGCTGTGCTGTGCTCGCTCCCTGTTCTCTGGCTGCCTCTGGAGCCCCTGGGATCACTGGTATTTCTCAGTTGGAAGTTGGTTGGGAGTTGGGGAAACAGAGCCCTGTAAATGGACAATTGCCCCTGAGCGTCTCTGGCGGGGACCCCAGGAATGGGCGTTGCCCTCCCCTCAGAATGAGAGGCCATGCCTGATCCAACGCAGCCTGCCTGGGATCTGGACTGGTTACTTCCACTGAGGACTGGCATTCTCCCTGGATCCGCGCCGGCCTCCTCCCCCTGGGAATCCGGACCGTGTCCCCTGGGATCTGGCCAATCTTCCGGGATCCACCAGCTCGGGTATCCAGCTGTCGCTTGGCCCTGGGATCTGGCGTGACTTCCTTGGGATGCTGGCGTACTCCCTGAGGATCGGCCTGTCCCTCCCTGGGATCGTGCCTGTCCTGCCCGGGAATCGACGTTCCGTCCCTGAGGAATCCTGCTGGCCTCCGGGATCGTGCTGTTCCTCCCTGGGATCCTGGCCATCTCCCATGAGGATCCGTGGGCTTTCCTGCCCCTGGGAATCGGCAGCCGTCTTTGCCTGGGAATCTGGCTGCCTGCCTGGGATTCTGGCTGTCTCTGCCACTGGTGAAGCCGTTCCTGCCCTGGGATACCGGCTGTTCCTGCCTGACTTGGGACTTCTTGCGTCTGTGTCCTGCCCTGGATTGGCATTCCTGGCCTGGTTCACCTGCCCCTGGGATCTGGCTGTCCTGCTGGATCTGACAGAATGCTGCCCTGGTCTGGTGCTTGGATCGACCATGCTCCTGGGATCTGGTTGCTGCATGGATGGCCTCTGCCCTGGGTCTGGTGTTCCTGCACCTGGGATCTGGCGCGTTCCTGCCTGGGATCTGGCTGTTCCTGCCCTGGGTTCCGTGGCCCAGGTGGTTCTGGAGCCGTGCCGGGTGCCCCTGCAAGCAGTGCTGCCGCGCAGTGGTTTCTGGGGCTGGGTGGCTCAAACCTGGGACCTGCAGCCTCCAGCAGGGTGGGGGGCCTGGGGCACAGAGGCTCCCTGGGGAGCTCGGGACGTTCTCAGGATGCTGGGCTCCAGTCACCTTGGAACTGGGTGCCTTTGGCTGGGTTTTCATGGAATGGCTGAGTGGGAAGGGACCTCAGAGCCCCTCCAGTGCCACCCCTGCCGTGGCAGGGACCCCTCCCACTGTCCCAGGCTGCTCCAGCCCCAGTGTCCAGCCTGGCCTTGGACATTGCAGGGATTCAGGGGCAGCCCCAGCTGCTCTGGGCACCCTGTGCCAGGGCCTGCCCACCCTCCCAGGCAAGAATTCCTTCCCAAGATTCCACCTGAATCTCTCCCCTTTTTTTAGTCAGACTTGATTTTTTCAGCCAAGCATCCCAACCTTGCTCTGCTGCTGGAGCAGCACCTACCACAGCCCATGGTGAATCTCGGGCTGTTTTTTGGGAGTGGTGCTCCCCGAGGGGAAAAAAGCTCAMCCACATGTGGATGCTGGGAACACTCCCAGGATGAGCCAATTCCCACAGCGGGGTGTGCAGGGCAGGGGTGCCAGGTTCCATCCCTCCCTATGGATCGTCCAGGCCCYCAGTGGGAAGGAGGTGCTGGCCTCTCCCCTAGCACTTCGTGGCCAGAGGGTATTYCCTCCCTCCAGGGACAATTTAAACTGGAAAACCCCTTSATCCCTTGGAGCCAGGCCCTGGTTCCTCCATAGTTCCAAAATACAGGATCCAGGAGGCGTTTTGTCTCCTTTTTTGCCTCCTGGCAGAATCAGAGGGAGTGCCTCGATGCCCCTGGAGCAGCGTCAGCTGGGAGGGAAGCTGGGCCTCCCCCGGCCTCTCTCGATGCCAGGGCTGCCATCCCAGAGCCCGTCACGGCTCAAWCCCATTGTTCTGCCGAGTTACCCGGAACGCCTTTCCATGGGGGATTTACTGCCCTGCGCACAAACAGCCCAGGGCTGTGCGCGGGGCCAGCTCCGGCCATCCCGAGCCCAGGAGCTCTGATAACCCCTTATCTCGGGGGTTCTGTGAGCTCTGTGCCCCAGCRGGGCTGTGCTGCAGCAGGGGCCGCTTTTCCTGCGGGAGCTCCGCCTCGGCTCCCTCCCCTCCTGCCCTGGGACTGCGGCTTGGGAACGCTGCCTGCCCCGGTCGGTCGGTGCGTCCCGGCAGCGCCCGTCCCTTGGAGCAGGCAATGGGAACGGGAGCGGGCAGCTGCTGCCCGGTGCCTGCCCCGGTCGGTCGGTGTGTCCCGGCAGCGCCCGTCCCTTGGAGCAGGCAATGGGAACGGGAGCGGGCAGCTGCTGCCCGGTGCCTGCCCCGGTGTGTCCGGAGCAGTGCCCGTCCCTGGCAGCACTGGTCCTTGGAGCGGGCAGTGGGAACGAGGAGCAGCTGCCGCCCTCCCCAACATCTGCTGCCCGCCCTTGCCGGGGGCAGCACGGGCCCTTGGCAAAGTGAAGGGGTTTGGTGGCTGCTGCCCTGGGAAAGCAGCCGCGAGCAGCTGGTGCCAGCCCCCGGACCGAGGTGGGGAGGAGGTTTGGGAGCTTCCTGAGCACTGGAGAGGGTTTGACTTCCCTGGGAAGCTGTTCCCTAATTAACCCTGTAGAAACCACCCTGGAAAAACTGCCTGGCCATCAACCCCTGCTGACTCTGGTCCTTCATTCCAGGRATTTTCCCTAATAAATCCCATGGATTGCTGGTGGTGTACCTTCTTGGGAGAGGGAAACACAGAATTTTTTTCCCTGAAATAGGAAGGATTTGACAGATTTATTTGTGGTTTATATGTTTACATGGGCAAATGTTTAATGTCCATGTGATACTTTACATAATTCTATAATATTGATTGACTTGTTATATATTTATACAGAAAATTTTGAATATTTATGTGACATTTTGCATATTCTGTGTTTGATCAGAAATATTAGAAGGGATGCTTTGCACATTGATATMTAAAATTCTGAAATATTTCTATAATATTTTACATAGGTGTGCATAAATTTGGGCACTATTGATGAGCTATTTTTTATATTTATGTATTTATTTTATATATTTCTCTATAAAATGACTCAGGTCTCCAAGCCCTGCCCACTGCCCCCACTCTGGCCTCTCACTGTCAGAACTAAATTCCACATTTTCCCTTTGTTCTTCCAGTCTCTCTCCAGCTTCTCATTGCCAGGAACATCCTTTGTGCCACAGAGGAATTCCTGGTTTTCCTAGACCAATGCAATTCTGAAACACGGAAACCTGGGTGTGAGCATGGGTGGCTCCGGTGCCCGGTTTTCCCTTTGCGTCAATATTTTTGGAATTAATAGTCCTAGCGGCAATCTAAAATTTAAAATTCCGTGTTTTCCACCTGTCTTCTAAAATTCCTCAAATACCTGGGCTGGAGCTCAGGATTCCTGACCTGTTTTCCGTTAAACCTTCATGTTAGAGGAAAAAAACGGGATCCTGCTTCRCCAGAGAAAGGATTTTGGGAGCGCTATCCCTGATTTTCATCCGAGGAGCCCGAAACGTCCCCAGCACGGAGGCAGGAGTGCTCCGGGGAGCGAGCGCTGCTGCGGAGCAAGCAGCCCCCACCCCCCGGCTCCATCTGCCCCTGGATCCCGCATTCCTGCAGGCCTTTCCTACAGCTGCTGCTAAAAATAACGGAGGCACGCGGCTCCGGAGGCTCCGGGGCTGCGGCTCCGGTGTCTGCCCGGCCGGCTCCGGGCTGCTCTGCTCCGCTGGGCTTGGGCGGCTCCCGCTCCTCCCGCAGAGCCAAACTTCCCCAAACTTCCCGGCTTTAGCAGAAATGTGCGTCCGTGCTCCTCGCCCGGCGCYGGCGAGGCAGGAGGACGTGCAGATGGAGCTTTCCTAAGGTTTAACAGGGAAGGTTTACCCCTAAAACTCATAATTCCTGAAGGAACCACAACCTGAGTGGTTCRAGAGTGGCCAAGCTGGTGATTTCCGTGTCTGAGCCAGTGTTTTCTGTGTCCAAAACAGAGTTTTGGCAGCTGACCTTGCTTTTCGGCAGCTAACCCAAATATTGGTTTTAATGATAAACTTTTCAAATGGTTGAATTTGCAAATTCATAATTACCTCAAAYTTTCTCCTGGCATCACCAGGAGAGGCAGAGCCAATATTCCCATTTTTAATATAAACATGGGTCCGTACTCATCACCTGCACCGTCTTGGTTGAAGGACACGTGGATGGGTCTTTCCCAGGGGCTTGAAAGGAAGCTTTTCCCCTAAAACTCAGAATTTCTGAAGAAGCCAAAACCTGAGTGGTCCAAAAGCCAGGGATTTTCATGTCTGAGCCAAAGTTTTGGCAGCTGAACCATATGTTGGTTTTAAGGATAAAATCTCCAAATGGTTAAATTCCCAAATTCTGTAACGACCTCAACTTTCCCTCTCTGCCCCTTCCCATTCCCTCCCTGCTAACCTCTMATTTTTTTAACTTCTGCTGCATTTCTCTGTGTTTCCCATAGGAAGATTGTAGGGAAAATAGACGAGGATGGAGATGGGTTTGTGACAGTGGAGGAGCTGAAGGCCTGGATCAAGTTTGCCCAAAAGCGCTGGATTTACGAGGATGTGGAGCGCCAGTGGAAGGGCCATGACCTCAATGAGGACGGGCTTGTTTCCTGGGAGGAGTATAAAAATGCCACCTATGGATATATCCTGGGTAGGTCCTGGCTCTTGGCATGGCCCTTTCCTGGAGCCAGCAGCTGAGACGTTCTGCTCTGCTTTGGGTCAYCGAGGGTCGGTGGGGGTGTAGGTAGATTGGGATGGGTTTTGTGGCACTGTGGTCAGTGGGGCTCATGGAGTGATGGTCACAGCGGGTGGTCAGGGATCAGGGTGGGCTCATGGTCAGTGGGTGGTCATGGATTTGGTATGGGCTCATGGAGTGAATGGTCAGTGGGTGTCAGGGATCAGGGTGGGCTCGTGGCGCTGTGGTCAGTGGGTGTCAGGGATCAGGGTGGGCTCGTGGCACAGTGGTCAGCGGGTGGTCAGGGATCAGGGTGGGCTCGTGGAGTGATGGTCAGTGGGTGTCAGGGATCAGGGTGGGCTCGTGGCACAGTGGTCAGTGGGTGGTCAGGGATCAGGGTGGGCTCATGGAGTGATGGTCAGTGGGTGTCAGGGATCAGGGTGGGCTCGTGGCACAGTGGTCAGCGGGTGGTCAGGGATCAGGTGGGCTCGTGGAGTGATGGTCAGTGGGTGTCAGGGATCAGGGTGGGCTCGTGGCACAGTGGTCAGTGGGTGGTCAGGGATCAGGGTGGCTCATGGAGTGATGGTCAGTGGGTGTCAGGGATCAGGGTGGGCTCATGGAGTGGTGGGTCAGTGGATTGGATTTGCCAGTATCCCGATGGGGTTGTGGTGGAGGGGGAGTTTGGGGCCTGGATTAGGGAGGCCCAGAGGACGTTGTGGTTGAGAGTGTGGAGTGGTTCTGGGCTGGCACTTGGTTGACCTGAGATGGATTTGTTCCCTGGGGTAAGCACAGGAATATGATATAGGATGTGGCCTTGGTATAGGTGGGGCCAGCTGGAGCAGATGTCCCCAATATGTTACACTTTAAAACATCTAAAACTCTACAAAYTGACCTCCTGGTGGCATTAGCAAAGAGAAATCCAAGGAGAAGAACCCAAAATAYGTGGAAATCTCCCCAACAGAAAGTTTACCCACCCCACAACCTCCGTTTCCCCTCTGCAGCCGCATTTGGGCATTAATAATGTCCCTGGTGACAAATGCAGCTTTGGGCTGAATCCAGGTGATTTTGGGATGAATGGCATGTGGGAATGGGGGTTTCCAGCCCTTTGGAATTCCTGGTTTGTGGGGGAATTTGGGACCAGCAGGTGGAACTCACTGATCAGTGGTTGTGGAGTCACCTTGGCATGTCCATTGTGTCCCTAAACCCAAAAAACCACTAGCAGAGATTTCAGTTGCTTTCCCTTGTCCTGGGAGCAGTGTTGGACCCCAGAACTTGGGGATTTTGGGACACATGCTGGGCCAGCAGTGTGGCATGGCTTCAGACATCCCTGGGAGTGAGGGAAGCAGCAGCTCTTTTGGGGTTAAAACCTTAAACCGTCAAGCCCTGTGCCAGCTCTGGCCTCCAGCACTGTGGACTGGCCCGGGTGGAGGAGCTGCAGCTCTGGAGTGTYGAATCCACTCTAATTTCCTAAATATTGCCAAAAATAGTCAAACTGCTCCGCGGGCTGTGCAGAGGGGGAGCTGCTGCACAGGAGGCTCATCCATCTCCCTTGGGATCGGGGAGGATCTGGATTTGCTGTGCTGGTGGCCAGGGAAGGCCCTGTGACACCCCTGGGCTGGGGCAGCACCTCCCAAAGCTCCCTTTGCCATGGGTTTCTGGGCTCTGGGCTAATCTGCCTGTGTGAATCCAGCCTGGAAGGGGCAGAGGGGTCCTGGGAAGGGTTTGAGCCCAGTTKGAGGGGTCTGGGGTGGCATTTCGGACCTGCAGGTGTTGGATAAGGAAAAGTGTGAGCATTCACGAGGAAAAGTCGTAACAGAGAGCCCTACATTAACAGAACCCCCTCGATGAGCTGGAGGAGCAGTTCCCCCGCAGTCTGGCAGGGTGTGGGGAGTGCCCAGCCCCCAGCACAGCCAGTTCCAGAGCTGGAGCAGCCCTGGAGGCTGTGTGCCCCTGGCAGGCCCCGTGCAGCCTCCACTCCTGCTGCTCCCACATACTTGTGTCCTTACGGAGCGCCGGGAGGATCCTGCCTCATGCTCTGGCTCCGGCTCCTCTCGGCAGGAATTACTTTTCCACAGCTCCTTGCTGCTCAAATGTTCCCCTGTCCTCTCCTCGCTCCCCTCCCTGGCCAGAGTGGGGCTGGAATGCCTCTGAAGTGCCTCCTGAGTGGAGACCYGYGGCCAAGGGATGCATGGGGCCAGGCATTGCCCTCGGCTGCTYTGGAGCGTCCAGAATGTGGTGTTTTGTCAGCAGAATGAGGTGCTGGGAGTGGTTTTATTAATTAATTAATTACACACCAGGATGAGTCACTGGGTGGCCCCCAGAAGTGTCACAGAGCAGTGTGGGGTTCTGCTGGGGGGAGCCCTGGGAAGCAGGGAATATCAAGTGATAAACGTCCAAGAGCTTCATCTGAGACTGAAAATTCCTTTGAGACTCCCTTCAAAATCAGAATATTATCATCATCATCATCATCATCATCACCACTCCTATTTTTGTTAATTCCTCAATCCCATGGTGGGATCCAAAACCAGGACACAAGATGTTGGGTTGAGTTTGTGGCTTTGCTGTCATACTCCCAGCAAAACCCCCCGGCTCTGTCTGCTCCYCCAAACCTCTCCCAGCCCAGGGACCAAGGCAGGAAGTAACTTTGGGGGCTTTGGGAGGGTTTAACCCTTTTTAACCCATCTGCCCCACCACCACTCCCCCATCAAACCCATTAATTAGGTTTCCTTGTCTGGGGCTATGCTGCTTCTCAAGGCCAAACCTTGGGAACAGAATGGGGAATTTGGGTTTCATTCTRCCCTAGAGCTGCCTTAAAGTCAAAATCTTTGGATATTTGATGGATGCTCCAGAGCTCCTTAATCCTGAGCCCCTTAATCCAGGGCTCTCCAATGCCTGCCTTTTGTCCCAGGTAACAGAGGAGGGACACAGGGGCTTAGGGACCTTCTTGTTAGATGGGGCCTGGCTCTGGTTTAGCTTCAGCAGAGTGTGGCAGTGTCCCCCAGGATCCACGTTCTCCAGGGCTGCTGGACACTCTGTAAGTCCTGTCCTGCTGCTGGCAGGRCTGTGCCAAGCAGCCACGCGTGCCCCGCAATCCCACCCGGCCGGTGCCTGCTGGCCCTGCCACTGCCAGCAGCGAGTGAGATCCCCTTACACATTCCCCTCCCAAAATAGCTCCCGTTGAGCCTCTGGCCGTGCCGGCCAAAGCCCCCAAGGCCTGTCTTTTGGGGCCTCTCCCTGGGAATGTCATGGTCCCAGGGCTTCTGCAGCTCCTCCTCCTCCTGGGAGTGGGCACGGCAGAGAAGGGGTGGCTGCAGTTGAGCTTTTGCTGGCAAAGCATCAGGAGGTTGTGCTGAGAGGGAGGAAGTTGAGTTTGAGGTTGGGTGGAGGATGTTGAGGTTGCATWGAGGAAGTTGAGGATGAGAAGGTTATGTTCAGGAGGTTGAGTGGGGGAGGTTGAGGTTGGGTTGAGGTTGGGATGAGGAGATGGAAGTTGTCTTGAGGTTGAAGTTGAGAGGAAGCTGAGGTTCAGTAGAGGAGGYTGAGGTTGAACTGAGAGTGTTGAGCTGGTTGAGGCTGTGTTGGTGGTTACGGGTGCTCGCGCTGCCCGAGCTGACCGGGTGCTCCCTGTGCTCCCCAGACGATCCGGACCCTGACGATGGCTTCAACTACAAGCAGATGATGGTGCGCGACGAGCGGCGCTTCAAGATGGCCGACAAGGACGGGGACCTGGCCGCCACCAAGGAGGAGTTCACGGCCTTCCTGCACCCCGAGGAGTACGACTACATGAAGGACATCGTTGTACAGGTGGGGCCAGCGCAGAGGCACTTGGGGAAGCTCTGGGGGCGGGTGGTCACTGACGGGCAGGAATTGCCTCGGGCYCGGCTCACACAGGCACCTTCTTGCAGGAAACCATGGAGGACATTGACAAGAACGGCGATGGTTTCATTGACCTGGAGGAGTACATTGGTGAGACRCTGGTGCTGCTGCTCCATGTSCTGTCCATGTCCCCTCAGYGTCCCCGTCCCCTGGGAGCCACTGCCACCGTGTCCTTCCCAGTCCTCCCCCTCACAGAATGTTCTTCTCTCTCTCAACTTCCACCTGTCCCTAGGCTTCCACCGAGGATTTTCRGGCGAAATCATGACCCAGGTGGTGCTTTGGGGTTTTGGGGATGGATTTAGGGAACTCAAGGCTTTGGGTCAATCCTTGGGGTGAGGACAGGGCCGTGGGGCTGATGCTGCTGTCCCCCCAGGTGACATGTACAGCCAGGATGGTGATGCTGATGAGCCTGAGTGGGTGAAGACGGAGCGGGAACAGTTTGTGGAGTTCCGGGACAAGAACCGGGATGGGAAGATGGACAAGGAGGAGACCAAGGATTGGATCCTGCCCTCGGACTACGACCACGCCGAGGCTGAGGCCCGGCACCTCGTCTAYGAGTCCGACCAGGACAAGGTGGGCCAGCAGCTCTGGGGGGATTTGGGGAGCAGGAGGAGGAGTGGGGAGATAATAGCGGGATGGGGAAATAGCAGGGTGGGGARATAGCRGGATGGGGARAYRGCRGGRTGRGGAGATRGCGGGATGGGGAGACRGYGGGATGGGGAGATAGCRGGATGGGGAGATAGCAGGATGTGGCGTTCCCTGCAGGATGGGAAGCTGACACGGGAGGAGATCGTGGACAAGTCAGACCTGTTCGTGGGCAGCCAGGCCACGGACTTCGGGGAGGCGCTGGTGCGGCACGACGAGTTCTAGGCTCGAGCCGGCAGCGCTCGTGGGCTCCGTCCCTGGCCGAGGCCGCTCCTCCGCGGAGAGACCCCATCCCGGCTCCCGGGGACGGGGCTCGGGAAAGCCACACTCCCCCGGCACCTGGGGCTCGTCTCGTTGTGGGTTTTCCCCGGATTTTAACGACTTTTGGGTTATTTTTGTATGTTTTGGTTTTACCACGTGTGGGGACAGCTCCCCTGGCGCGCGGGGGCAGCGACGGGGCTGCCCGGGGCTGCGGGGCCCGGGGGCCTGGCGGGGAGTGGGGAATTCACAGAGGGATTGGGGTTGGAATTGCAGTTGGAATAAAAATTAGAATTGGAATTGGAATTAAAGTTGAAATTGGAATTAAAATTGGAATTTGAATTGGGCTGAAATTTGATTTAAAAATGGAATTGGAATTAAACATTGAAATCAAAGTTGAAAATTGAAATTGAAATGGAATTGGAACCAAATAAGTGAAATTGGATTAAATGGAAACACTGATGTGAAATTGGAATGAAAAGTGAACATTGAAAACCCCAAAAACCGTCAGAGCAGCAGCAGGACCCAGGGGGTGACCTGGAGGTGACCCCAGGGCGGTTGGACCCTCCTCCCCTGTCGCTGCCCCGTGGGATGTGGGCAAGACCCCTCCCCCCAGCCCCGCCCCAAGTGCCTTGAATCCCCCAAACCCCTGGGGGAGGGCCTCATCCCACCCCGCTCTGGGACAGTTCCYGAGGCTTTCTCTCTTCTGTGTTGCTTGTCCCCCTGCAGCCACCAGAGCTGCGTGGAATCGGGCCCGGCCATCTCCAAATCCCCAGGTTTTCCCTTAAATCCTTTCCCAAAGGTTTTCAAGGGCTGACCGGATCCTCCCATCTCCTCCTTTTCTTTCTACTCCTCCTTTTCCTCCCCTCCCTAAATCCAGTGGTAAGTGGGTCAGGAATATGGCCCCATGCAGGACTTGGGAATCTGGGARTGCTGGGGGTGATCTGGGAATGGYGGGGTTAGTTTGGGACGCCAGGGATGATTTGGGACAGTGGAAGTGATTTTTGGAACCCTGGGAAAGCCTCTGGTGCAGCCACCCAGCCCTGCAACAGCCCCTCTCCTAACATCCCCYGGCTCCCATCCACGAGGATTTGGGCCCCTGTGACAACTCCAAACACGGATTTTTCGCCTCCTCCGGGTTTATTCCTCGGTTTTCTCCTCGGGCTGATTGAAGGGATCCGGATCGGTTGGAACTCAATAAAACTGTTCACCCCCCGATGGGCCGAGGGGGACGGACCCCAGTTCCCTGTTTSCCCCTAAACCGGGATCTGGGAGGGCCCCCTTGGACTGAGCCAGAAGGGTTCRGGGAGGGGGGAACTGGGTGGGGATGTGGGGACACACGAGGCCCGTGGGAGTTCTGCCCCTGGGGCTTGGGGGCCTCAGCCCCACAGAGGGAATCCAGCCCCACTGATGGGGGGGCTCAGTCCCACCCCCACCCCACAGAGGGGGGGCCCAGCCTCAGCCCCATGGATGGGGAGCTCAGCCCCACAGATGGGGGCCCTTGGGTCCCACCCCAGGCCCACAGATGGAGATGGGCGGCACCATCCCAGCTCCCTGCCCTCCCTGTGTGTGAGGCCTAAAGGGGGACAGGGGAGCAGGGTCCCACCATRGCACCACCGTGGAGCACAGCCACCTCCGGGACCCATCCTGCCCCACTGTGGGGCACAATTTCCCCTGGGACCACCCTCTGTCCCTGCCGTGGGGCACAGCCACTCCCAGGACCTGTCCCGCCCTGCAGTGGGGCACAGCCACCCCTGGGACCCCCATCCCACCCAGCCATGGGGCACAGCTCCACCAAGGCCTCCATCCCATCCCACCATGTGGCACAGCCAGCCCCAGCTCCCCCATTGCCACCYTGCTGTGGGGCATGGTGCCCCTGGGTGCCCTGTCCCACAGCTCCCAGGTGCTCAGGGCTCCCTGGGTGCCCCTGGGTGCCCTGTCCCACAGCTCCCAGCTGCTCAGGGGTCCCTGGGTGCCCCTGGGTGCCCTCTCCCACAGCTCCCAGCTGCTCAGGGGTCCCTGGGTGCCCCTGGGTGCCCTGTCCCACAGCTCCCAGGTGCTCAGGGGTCCCTGGGTGCCCCTGGGTGCCCTGTCCCGCAGCTCCCAGGTGCTCAGGGTCCCCCTTGCGCTCAGACCGCGGCCATGGTTTATTGTCCCACCCACGCTACATCCTAGGCTGGCCGGGGCCCCCGGCCCCCGGGGCAGAGCCAGCCCCACGGGGGGCAGCTGGGGGAGAGCTGGGGGGCAGCCGGGGGTCCCGGGGGCTGGGGCGGTGCCGGCGCCCCTCAGCTGGGGCCGACCTGGCTGGAGGACACGGAGGAGACCTCGGTGCGCTGGGCAGAGCTGGACACCTCGGAGTCGTCTGACATGGGCCGCCCGCACACSGTCTCCATGATGCAGGCGCGGAACTGCGGGGACACAGGTGACACGGGGTCACAGGAGGGGGGACAGCTCGGCCTGGGGTCCCACTGCTCCTGTGTCTGGCCCTGGCACTGTCCTCACACCCTCAGATGCCACACTGGCCCATCTCCTGGGTCATGGTGTCCCCAGCCGTGCAAGTGTTCCTGGATGTGCCATCCCYAGGTGWCCCTGGTYCCCCAATGTCCTTGGGCACCCCTGCATGTCCCCACTGCCCCAATGTCCTGGGGTGTCCCCATCTTCTCTCTGTCCCCCTTGCCAGCGTCGTCCCCTTATCCAAGTGTCCTGAGGTGTCCCCTCACACGGGTATCCCTGAGTGTTCCCCATCCTTGGGTCTCCCTGAGTGTCCCAGGTCCTCAGATATCCTTGGGCAAGCCTGGATGCCCCCATCACCAGGTGTCCCTGGGTGTCCCCCTCCCCGTGTCTGCGTCCCGGTGTCGCTGGTGTCACCTGTTTGTTCATGAAGCAGTAGATGATGGGGTTGTAGACGCAGGAGCTCTTGGAGAAGAAGGCAGGGATGGTGACGAGGCGCAGGTCGATGCCGTGCTCGCGGTTGTTCACCATGTACATGGCCAGCGCCGCGTAGGGCACGTAGCACATGCAGAAGGAGCCCACCATGACCACGACCATGCGCGACACCTCCCGCTCCGCCTTCTGCGTCGTGGCCGACTCCTGCTGCTGCGCCGCCACCTGCCCAGGGACAGGGACACCTTGGGCCTGCCCGGGCTGCCGGCCCCCTGCCCATCCCCTGTGCAGCCCCCTGACCCCTGCCCCTGCTCCTGTCTGTCCCCCTGCCCATCCTCCTGCCTGTGCTCCTGCCCAACCTTCTGTCCAAGGAACCTCCCCTCCCTTCCTGCATCCCTTCATCCCTCCAGTCACCTCTCCCTCCCTCCTGCTCCCCATCCTGCCCTCCCTGCTCACAGTCAGTTCTCCCTCCCTCCCTCCTGCCCCCCAGCCCCTCTCCACTCTCCATCCCTTGCTCTCAGCCACAGTTGTGCCTGACMCCAGTGCYCCCCATGTCCCCTGTGCCCCCCGTGCCCCCGGGACTCACGGCCCGCAGGGCGCTGAGCAGCTGGGAGTAGGAGAAGATGATGAGGGAGAGGGGGACGATGAAGCAGAAGATGAAGAGGAACCAGGTGTAGTACTCGCTCTTGTACTTGGTGCCCACCGTGTACCAGTCAGGGCCGCAGGAGCACTGCAGCCCCTCGGGGATGTACCTGCAGACCTGTGCTCAGCCCCGGCTCTGCACCGTGGGGCACCCCCGGTGCCCCCACAGTGCCCCGCGGCACTTCAGGTGCCTCAGGCGCTCACCTGGCACCCCCACGGCCCCCCACTTGCCCCTCTGCCCCGCGTCCCACCTGCTCCAGCCGAAGAAGGGGGGGATGGCGACGCCGACGCCGATGATCCAGGTGGCCGCCACCACCAGCAGCGCGTGGCGCGAGTTGAAGCGGAAGTTGCCGAAGGGTTTGCAGATGACGATGTAGCGCTCGAAGGCCAGGAAGGCCAAGGACCACCC
Source organism: Sporophila hypoxantha (assembly GCA_002167245.1). Lineage (NCBI taxonomy): Eukaryota > Metazoa > Chordata > Aves > Passeriformes > Thraupidae > Sporophila > Sporophila hypoxantha. The sequence goes on from NDFG01000463.1 coordinate 48,504, forward strand.
TGTCACCAGCCCTGGGGGAGCAAGGCCACCGCTGGCCTCACACAACTGCCCCTGGCCACCAGGGTGAGGGGTCACCACAATTCCCACAGCCCCCCGGCCCCCCAGGTCACCCCAAGTCCTATGACCCCAGCAGAATGTGGTGATCACCCCTCCCTTCAGGCCTCAGTGGTCACCCCAGCTCCTCCAGCCACAACAGATCACAGGGCTCAGCCCTACCCATGGCCCTTACCCATTCTGCCACCTTCAGCCCCACCAGACCACAATGATCACCCCAACTTCTCCAGCCCCAGAAGAACATGATGGGCACCCCCACCTCCCGCTCCACCAGACCCCAGTGGTCACCCCGACTCCTACAGTCCCACCAGACCCCAGTGGTCACCCTGACTCCTACAGTCACACCAGACCCTAGTGGTCACCCCGACTCCTACAGTCCCACCAGACTACAGTGCTCAACTCCTAAAGGCCCAGAAGGTCCCCCCAATGCCAGCACCGCAGCAGCCCATGGTGGTCACCCCAACTCCTAAAGCCTTAGCAGAACGTGGTGGTCAACAATACCCTGAGCCCCACCAGATCATGGTGGTCACCCCAAGTCCCACAGCCCCTGTTGGAGATCACTGTGGCCACCTCTGGCCGCAGTAGCCCCCAGTGGTCACTCCATCGTGTGTGGCCGCAGCAGCCTGAGTGCCCCACRGTCCCCTCGTACCTCCGGTGGCCCCTGCAAAGCCCTCAAAGGCACACATGTGCTTCCCGAAGACAAAGTATCCCTGGGAGCTGGCCACGAAGACGGTGAAGATGCAGAAGACGCAGCACATGAGGCCGCTGACGGAGATGTTCACCAGGATGTAGTTGAGCGGCTGCCGCAGCTTCTTGTACTTGATGGTGACGATGAGGACGATGGCGTTCAGGGGCGTGCCCGCCACGAACACCAGCCCCATGAAGATGGTCTGCAGGTAGAAGGCCCACATGGGCGCGATGTGGTACTGGGGCCCATCCCAGGGCCCCACCGACGACTGGTTCTTGAACAGGTAGAACTCTTCCTCGTCCATGGCGGCGGTGCCGGGGGGGGCGCCCACCCCCCTGATATACCCTGCGCCCCCAAAGCTGCTTAGGGGGGATCAGGGCTCAGCCCGGCCAAACTTGGGGATTAGGGTGGGCTAAACCGGGCTCAGCCCCTAATCGGGCCCCTGAGCCGGCTCGAGCCGATTGCCGGTGCTCTGGAGGATTTGGGGGGGGCAGGAGGGCTCCCCACAACATCTGGGTATGGGGAGGGTCCCCAGGGGTCTCCAAGCTTGGTCCTGCTCCTCCTGAGGTGTTCAGGTGTCCCCAAGCCCAAGTTTCGGTCCCACCACAATGGCCAGAGGTCCCCAACCTTAGTCCTGATCCCATCAGGGTCCTCAGTGTGCCCCAGGGGTCCCCAGRCTCTGTCCTGGTCACCCCCAGAATGGCCAGGTGTCCCCAGGGTTCCCCAGGGGTCCCCAGGTGTCTCCAGCCTTGATCCCACTCCCCCAGGATGGCCCAGCCCYGATGCCTTGGGAAGAGCTCGGGGTTTCCCTCGTGAGCCCCCCACCTGCTGCCCCCCACACCCCAGGGTGCCCCCCAAGTGTCTCCCCCCTCAAGTGATTGTCCCCAGTTCTGGGCTTGGGGGATGCCTGTGCTGGGGAGACCCCAGGYGAGGTGGGGGGAGTCTGGGGGTATCAAAGGGTGGGGGGGAAGACTGGGGGGGCGCTGCTTGAGGTGGGGGGGGTGTCTGAGAGGGGGCGTTCATTCTGGGGGTGCAGTGCCAGGGTTCACTGATGGGGGGTCACTTTGGGGGTGCACTGCTGGGACTCAAGYCCCAAAGACTCCCAGCGTTTCCTGCCCTCCCTCCCCCCTCTTTCCCTCCCCCAGCCTGTGGCACCCCCGGGGAACAGGAAGGATGAGCAGAAGCTGCTTAGGGGGGATTACAGGGCCCCCCCGGGCTGGGGGCGCCTATAAAGGCCGGAGCTGGGACCTCACTGTGGCACTGGGGACCCTCAGGGAAGGGGGAGCTCAGTCAGGGAGCGGGGGACACACCCAGGGGACGCTGTGCCCCTGGGGACAGTGTGTGGGGTGCCCACCCTGGGGGTCTGTCCGGCTCTGGGGCAGAGATGGGGCCGGGGGGGCTCAGGGATGGGGCCAGGGGAGGAACAGGGGGATGGGGTGGGCTGAACCCCCAGCCCATGTTTTACTGGGCTGTACTGGATCATGTTGGCCTGTACTGAACTGGTTTGTACGGCTTTGTACTGGGCTATACTGGACTACACTGGGCTGTACCGCACTGTATTGTGCCACGGGATTGTACTGTGTCCTATTGGGTTGTACTGGGTCTGGTCATACTGTACCAGGCTGTCCTGGGCTCAACAGGGCCGTTCTGGGCCATACTGGGCAGTACTGGGGTGTACTGGGGTGCACTGGGCCGTACTGGGCCATACTGGGCCGTACTGGGGTGTACTGGGGTGCACTGGGGTGTACTGGGCCGTACTGGGCTGTACTGGGCCGTACTGGGGTGTACTGGGGTGTACTGGACTGTACTGGGTCAGGTCAGCTCTGCTGGCACTGTACTGGGCATCCCCATGGAGGGGCACCCCCAGATGGGTGCCACAGGGTGGTGACGCAGGGGACAGGCACCCCACAGAGGGTCGGTCCCCTGTGGAGTTGTGGTCACTGCGGAGGGGGGGACACAGCGCAGGGCCTGGGGGGCCAYGGCAGAGAGGGGGCACGATGGCAACAGCCAGGCTTGGCAGGGGCTGCCCAGGGAGCTTCGGGGTGCCCGTCCCTGGAKGTGTCCCAGGAATTCCTGGAGGTGGCACTCAGGGCTCTGGGCTGGGSACAGGGTGGWCATSGGGCACAGCTGGGACTGGATGGGCTGGGAGGGCTTTTCCARCCTCAGGGATCCRGGATTCTGTGATTCTGTGGTTTTGGGATGGCGGCCACGGAGTGGGGAAGGGACTTGGGGGTGCTGCCGAGCAGCAGGAGGTGCTGGGCATGGAGCTCTGGGGCTGCAGTGCCAACAGTGCCAGCCCTGCCGGGCCCCCGGCACCCACCAGCGCCCACCGGTACTGGGAGTGCCCACTGGCACTGGGAGTGCCCACTGGTACTGGGAGTGCCCACCGGTACTGGGAGCACCTACTGGCACTGGGAGTGCCCACTGGTACCGGGAGCACCCACCGGTACCAGCAGCACCCACTGGTACCGGCAGCACCCACCGGTACCGGGAGCACCCACCAGTACCAGCAGCACCCACCGGTACCAGCAGCACCCACCATTACCGGCAGCACCCACCATCACCGGCAGCCCCAGCTCCACACGGGTGCCATGCCCCCCGGTCCCCAGCTCTGTCCCCAGCCCCGTGGCCCTCCCGGGACTCCCAGGGCCTCCCAGCTGCTGCTCCTGCGCCCTCCTGGATGAGGCCCCACACGTGTCCCTGCTGTCCCCACGGCCRCGTTCCCTGTGTCCCACTGCCCACGCACCCCTCGTTCTCCTGTCCCTTATAGCCCTCAGCCCTGGTCCCCTAGTCCCCGTGGCCTTGTCCCCAGTGTCCCCGTGTTCCCCTCTCTGTGCCCCAGGCTGCCGGTGGTCCCTGCCCATGTCCCCGCACCTGAGGACCCCGAGTGCTCCCAGCCCCAGTGCCCCTGGCCAGGGACAGCCTGGGGGACGCGGGACTCAGGGTGTCACCACAGGCACCAGTGGCTCTGYCCTATGTCCCCTCCCCAGAGACACTGGCGGGGCCACTGGTGGGGTCAGGTCCTTCGTCCCTTCATCGTGGCCTCCACCATCATCTTCCTCTGCCCCGGCTGTGGCAGAGCCGAGACCCTGGGGGGCTCTGGGACCCCCCCGGATCCCCTGATGTGCCCCAGCAGCATCCTGAACCCCCCTCCCGGACTGCACTGACCCCCCCGCAGTGCCCTGACTGCTCAGACCCCCCTGGACCCCCCCAAACATCCTGACCCCACCTCCAGCCCCCCTGACCCGCTCCCCTTCCCACCCCTGCCCTGGGTTTGGGGGTCCTGCTGGGGGGCCCTGTCGCGTTTAGCCCCCCCCCCCGTTGTGTGCCCCCTGCCCGGGGTATTTTGGGTGATGATGTGTTGGGGTGCTCCCGCGTTTGTGTGCCCCTGCCCGGGGTATTTTGGGTGATGATGTGTTGGGGTTGCCCCCCCGCGTGCCCCCCGGGTATTTTGGGTGCCGGTGGCTGGCTCTGACTCGCAGGTTATTTTTAGGTGTTGGCGCAGGCGCCACCGCGTCACCCCCCCCACGTCACCCCCCCACGTCACCCCTTGTCACCGTTTGTCACCTCGGGGTGCACTCTGCCCCCCCCGTTCCCTTGGAAGCTTCCAGGGCAGGCACCGGAACAGGGGGAACACGATACTCCCCAAATCGCCCCCCCGAAGGACCAGATGTGGGTCACCCAAGTGTCCCCCAAGGACCCAGATGTGGGTCACCCAAGTGTCCTCCCCCTTCCCGAGGGTGTCAAGGAGGCCTCGGGTGTCTGGAATGGGGGGCAGACACAAGAGAGTTTCGGGGGGCAGCGGGGTTCAGGGCGCGCCCCAAATATGAGTGAGCCCCCTCCCCAGGCATGGGCCACTGCCATGGGGAAACTGAGGCACGGCCGGGGGACCCACGGCTGGAGTCTCCGGGAAGGAGTCGGCACAGCCGAGGCTCCACGGCGGGGGTGGCTCTGGGGAGGGGTCCCGGGGGGCTTCTCCAGAGGGGATCCCGGGAGGGTCTGTGGGGTCCCGGGGGGCTTCTCCAGAGGGGATCCCGGGAGGGTCTGTGGGGTCTCGGTTGTGCCCCTCGGGGCTGGGGGAGAGTTCTTATGGGAGATTTTCAGGGGTTCCCAAGGGGGAAGGGATGCGTGAGGGGGTTCTGGGTAAGTTTGGGGGCGTCTTTGGGGGTTTGGGGTGCGTTGTACTGTGGGTGGCTGCGGTGTTGGGGTGTCTGCGGTGTTGGGGTATCAAGCACGGCTGTATCAGGATAACGGGGTGTTGGGGTGCCTGGGCTATAGGGTGCTGAGGTTTTGGGGTGTCGAGGTTGCRGGTATTTGGGATTATTGGAGGTGGATTCTGGAGTTTGGCCGTGCCTAGATTTTGGAGTGCCAGAGTTTCGGGGGTGTCTGGGTGCCGGGATTTGGGGTACCAATGTTTCAGTGAAGGGAGGCTGGGGTACCTGGGGGCCGAGATTTGGGGGTGCTGAGGTTTGAGGGTGCTCGAGTTTAGGCATGCCAGTGGTTCAGTGTGCAAAAGTTGGGGGTGCCAATGTCTGGGGCAGGGGGTTCCGAGGCGCCAGAGTTTAGGAGTTTGTGACKCTGGACTTCAGGGAATTTGGGGAGTTTTGSGGTGTTGGGGTGCCCGTGTTTGGGAGTCTGTGGGTGCTGGCGTTTTGGGGTGTTTGTGTTCGTGAGTGTCGGCGTTCGGGTGTGCCGGTGTTCGAGGCTACAGAGGTTTTAGGGATGTCAGAGGTTTTAGGGGTGCTGATGTCTGTGCGGTTGTGGAACTGCCGGGGTTTGGGGGTTTGGGGGTGCCGGGGTTCGGGGGAGCCTGGGTTGGGGGGTGCCGGGGTTCGGGGGAGCCTTGGTCCGGGAGTGCCGCAGTCGGGGGCTCCGGGGTGTGCTGGGATCCCGTGTTTCGGGAGGTGCCGGATCCGGGGTTCTGGGGCGCCGGAGTGCGCGGTTTGAGGGGTGCGAGTGCGGGGGCCCGGGGTCTGGGGAGTGCCGAGTCCGGCGGTTTTGGGGCGCCGGTGTCTGGGGGTCCGGGGGCGAGGCCGGGGCTGTAAATAGCGAGGGCCTGGCCCCCCACCCCCGGCGGCCGGGCGGTCTTTCCGTCCCTCCGGCTCGGTCCCTCCCCGGGACGGGGCGGGCCGGGCCGGGGCAGCGCTTAAAGCCGCCGCCGCCCCCCGGCCCCGCCACTTGCCGCCGTCGCCCCTGGCCCAGGAGCGCTCCTGGGACGCAGCGCGAACACACCGGACCCCGCCGCCAACCGCCGCTCCGGAACCCACCGGGAACCGAGCCGGGACCCTACCGGACCCCCCAGCCCTCCGGGACCCGCCGCTCCGCTCCGGGARCCCACCGGGAACCAGCCCCGCCAGCGGGAACTTGCGCCGGGACGGACCCAGGACACCAGCCCCGACCCCGGCAACAGGGACCCCTGCCCAGGACACCGGTACCGAGCAGCGAACCCCTCTCGGGACAGCGGGGCTGAGACGGGACCCCGTCCTCAGGCRCCCGTACTGACCCCGGGCGCCGGGACCCTCCCTGGGCACCGGCACCGACCGAGGACACCGTCCCCCATCGCCGGGAGCTGGGACCCCACCCAGGACACAGACACCCACCCGGGCCCCTACCCAGGAACCGGCACTGACCCGGAACGCCTTCCCCCGGCCCCGGGACCCATAGCGGGCACAGCACCCAGCCAGGGCCCCACCCGGGACACCAGCTGTGACCCRGGACACCGGCCCCGACCCGGGACACCGGCCCCAGCGCCAGCTTCGCCACCGGGACCCAGGAGCCCCACGCCGGGCACCCGCAGGACCCGCACAGGACACCGGCCCTGATTCGGGACCCGCCCCGCGGTACCAGGATCCCTTCGGGACACTGGGACTGACCCGCGACCCCCACCCAGCTCCAGAAGTGACCCAGGACTCCCCCCCCAGCCACTCGGGACCTCCCCAGCACCCAGGAACCCCCTGCCCGCCGCGGAGCCCCCGACTGCCGCAGGATGAACTCCACTTACGAGGCAGCGCCGGGCGAGGACCCCGAGGAGCTCCCGGCCACCGAGAAGGACCTTGCGGAGGACGCGCCCTGGAAGAAGATCCAGCAGAACACGTTCACGCGCTGGTGCAACGAGCACCTCAAGTGTGTGCAGAAGCGCATCGTGGACCTGCAGCGCGACCTGAGCGACGGGCTGCGCCTCATCGCGCTGCTCGAGGTGCTCAGCCAGAAGAAGATGGGGCGCAAGCACCACCCGCGCCCCAACTTCCGCCAGATGAAGCTGGAGAACGTCTCGGTGGCCCTCGAGTTCCTGGAGCGGGAGCACATCAAGCTCGTGTCCATTGGTGGGTGTGCCAGGGGAACAGTGTGAGGATGGAAGGAGTGGGAACCGTGAGTGTGCAAGGCAGGGGCAGGGGTGGTGCCCCGGGAAGAGCGTGGCTGTGGGTACGGAGTGAGGATGGGGCTGGCCGTGAACGTGCAAGGCCAGTGGACAAATGAGGATGAGGAATGAGTGTGCAAGGGTGGGAGCGATGGGGGATGGGAAATTGAGGGTGGGTGTACGAGGCCAGGGCTGGACAAGTGAGGACATGGRTGAGTGTGTAAAGGGAGGGATGGATGGGTGTGAATAGGGTGAGAGTGCCCGAGTGGGGAATGGAGGAGTGCGAGTGGAGGATCAGTGTGCAGGGGCATGATGGGCAGGTGMGGCTGGGCCCGCGGGTGAGTGAGCAAGAGCGGGGTGACGGMTGAATGGGAAAGGAGGGTGTGAGCAAGAGTGAGGCCGACGGGCAGATGAGAGCGGGGATGGATGTGCAAGGGCAGGGGTGCCAGGAGCGGGAGCGGGATGAGCGCGCAAGGGCGGCGGAGGGATGGCGGTGGGKGTGAGCGTGCGAGGCTGGAGGCGCCGGGCGGGTGTGCA
>NDFG01000463.1:60424-163872 GCA_002167245.1 Sporophila hypoxantha
GTGGTGCACCCCTGACCCTCCTGCCCCCCCAGGTCTGTGCCCAGACTGGGAGAAGTGGGACCCCAACAAGCCGGTGCAGAACGCTCGGGAGGCCATGCAGCAGGCAGACGACTGGCTGGGAGTCCCCCAGGTACGGCATGGGGGGYGTGGGGGGCACCGCGGGGGTCTCCCAGGTACATGGGGGGCACTGGCACTCGCCCAGGTACGGTGCAGGGCAGGAACAGGGGTGGGGGCACTGGGAGAGGACGCTGGGGGTGCAGGGGCRTGTCTGGGGGTGTGCTTGCGGATCCACAGGGGTTCCCGGGCATTTGGGTACCCCGTGGCACCCGTGGGTGTGGGGGGTTCCCCAGCACAGCAAGGGGGGTCTCAGGAGGGTCAGGCAGGTGCCAGGGGCCCCTCCTGGCAGTGGGGTGCATGGTGGGGGGTTCCCCAGCAGAGTGCCCCTGGGTGGGGGTGCCAGGAGGGTCTGACGGGKGCTGGGCTTCCCACCAGGTGATCGCCCCCGAGGAGATYGTGGACCCCAACGTGGACGAGCACTCGGTGATGACGTACCTGTCCCAGTTCCCCAAGGCCAAGCTGCGGCCGGGGGCCCCCGTGCGGCCCCGGCTCCCCGAGCCCGGCCGCGCACGCGCCTACGGGCCCGGTATGGGGCTGGGGGGCAGCCGGGGGGTCCCAGGACAGGGGGGAGGTTTGTGGGACCTGGCATAGGTGGGACACGGGACACAAAAGGGGCACGGAGCCCACGCAGGGGGAGCTCAGGGGCACACGGGGACTGGCACAGGGGGCACACAGGGACTGGCACAGGGGGCACACGGGGAGCTCAGGGGCACACGGGGACTGGCACGGGGGCACAGGGGAGGGTACTGGATGGGGGCCATGGGGGGCTTTGCAGCCCAGCACAAGAGAGTACCTGGGGGCTATGGCTGTCAGGGCATGGGAGTGAACCACGGACACCCCCCCCAGGCCCAGGGACTCCTCTCCAGTCCTGGGGTGTCACTGTGCCCAGGGACACCTGAGGGAAACCCCAGGGTCCCCACTCCCCAGCCAGGGCTCCCCAAGAGTCCCCCTGTGAGCAGGGACCCCTCAAAGCCCTGCCAGGCTCACCTGCCCATGCTCAGGAAACCACCATTGACACTCTGGACCCCCCTGCTACCACCAAGGACAACCTGGGGCCCAAAGTCCTGGGGGGTTTTGTGGGGCTGGGCCCCCCCTGACTCCCCTCACCGTGCAGGCATCGAGCCCCAGGGGAACGTGGTGCTGCGCCCTGCCCAGTTCACCGTGGAGACCCTCGAGGCGGGCGTGGGCGAGGTCCTGGTCTACGTTGAGGACCCCGAGGGACACACTGAAGAGGTACAGGGGGCCTGGCCCCCCCTCTGGGGGCTCCCCCAGTCTCCCTCTCTGGGAGACCCCCCCCAGTGCCCCGGCTCTGTGTCACCCCCCATTCCCCCGGTTTTGGGGTCTCTTCCACTGCAGGCCAAGGTGGTCCCCAACAATGACAAGAAGCGAACRTACAGTGTCACCTACGTCCCCAAGGTTGGGGGGCTGCACAAGGTGAGCCCCTTGGGGASCCCCCAAGGCAACCCTTCTGTGCTACCCTCCCTGCAATACCCCCCTAACACGCCCCCTGTGATGTCCCCGTGACACCCTGGAGATGGCACTGGGTGGCCCTGGGGTGCCCTTTAGGGTCCCCGGGATGCACACTGAAGTCTGTGGGGGGAGGCCCTGTAATGGGGGACCCTGGAGTGTCCTGTTGGCATTCCTGGGTGTCCTATGCTTTAGGGTCCCTGGAGGGGACAATAGGGAGTCCCTGGGGGAGGTCCTCTTCAGGTTGTCATCCATTGGGGTGTCCCTGGGGTGTGCCAGGTGCTGTCTCCATGGGGTGGAGATCCATGGGGGTGTCCCTGGGATATGGTGCGGCCGTGGGGGCCGTGGTCCCCTGACGCCCTTGGTGTCCCCTGATGCCCTTGGTGTCCCCTGATGCCCTTGGTGTCCCCTGACGCCCTTGGTGTCCCCGTGCCCTGCAGGTGACAGTGCTGTTCGCGGGGCAGAACATCGACGGGAGCCCCTTTGGGGTGAACGTGGGCATGGCCCTGGGCGACGCCAGCAAGGTCACGGCGCGTGGCCCCGGCCTGGAGCCCATGGGCAACGTGGCCAACAAGGCCACCTACTTCGACATCTACACGGCAGGTGGGGCCCCGGGGGCTCTGGGGRCGCGTCCTCGGGGTGGTGCTGCCGTGGCACGGCCAGGGGAATGGGGACGTGCCTTCATGGTGGCACGGCCATGGCGCGACCCAGAGACTTTGGGGACGTGTCCTTGTGGTGGTGTGGCTGTGACATGACACTCTGGCGCTGTCCATGTCCTCATGATGACGTGCGGTGCCCGGTGGCTCTGGGGATGTGTCCTTCGAGTGGCAGGGCCATGGCATGACCATGGCATGATCTCATGGGGGCTCTGGGGACGTGTCCTCAAAGTGACCTCGATGTAGCATGACTTGGTGGCTCTGGGGCCACACCTTCGTGGTGACATGGCCGTGGGGTGGTCTTATGGTGACAGGGCCATGGCATGGCAGGTGGCACCAAGACTGTGTCCTTGTGCCATGGCCATGGGTGGTCTGGTGGCCTTGGAGCCACGTCAGGGTGACAGGGCCATGGCACGGCTGGGTGACTCTGGGGACGTGTCCCCAYGGTGGCCTGGCCATGGCACTGACGCGTGTCCTGGTGATGGCAGGGGCTGGCTCGGGCGACGTGGGGGTGGTGATCACGGACCCCCAGGGCCGACGGGACACCGTGGAGGTGATGCTGGAGGACAAGGGGGACAACGTGTTCCGCTGCACCTACCGGCCCATCCTCGAAGGGCCACACACCATCTGCGTCACCTACGCCGGYGCCCAGGTCCCCAGGAGCCCCTTCACTGTCAACGTGGCTGAAGGTGAGGCTCCCTCCTGGGTCCCCACGTGGCTCCAGAACATTTGTGACCACTGTAGCTATGACAATGACACCTATCAGTGGCCCCATGTCACCCAGCTGTGACCACGGTGGCTCCWGGGCACCCAGTGGKGACCACAGTGGTCCATGACACCAATAAGTGACCACGGGTGAATCCATGGTCCCCTCACACTCCCCAGAGTGTCCCTCTGGTACCTCTGTCCCTAGGGGTTGGTTCCTTGTGTCCCTGAGAACACCGTGGCACTCTCCTGTTCCCAGGGCATCCCCAGGGCATACCCAGGGGCCGCTCCCAGCCCTGGGGCACCCCCGTTCCTGTYCCTGGGGGTTCCCCAGGGTGCCCCYGGTCCTGGTGGTGCTAACGGGAGTTTGCAGCCTGCACCCCCTCGGCGGTCCGGGCCACGGGCAGGGGGCTGCAGCCACGGGGGGTCCGAGTGCAGGACGTGGCCGACTTCAAGGTTCTGACGCGGGGCGCGGGCAGCGGGGACCTGCGGGTGACACTGCGGGGACCAGGTACGTGCCATGTGTGGGACCATGGGGCTGGCAGGCTGGGGGCACTGTGGGCATTGGGGACCTGCAGGTGACACTGCGGGGACCAGGCACGTGCCCCTGTGGGAGCATGGGGGTGGCAGGCTGGGGGCCCCACGGGCACAGGCACTGGGGACCTGCAGGTGACACTGCGGGGACCAGGTATGTGCCCCTGTGTGAGCATGGGGGTGGCAGGCTGGGGCACCGCGGGCTTGGCCACTGGAAGGATGTGGGGAGAGTCCCACTGAGGGACCATGGGGTGAGTGTAGGGGGGGTCCCATGGAGAGATGGATACAGACAGGGGACCCATGGGGGTCTAGGGTTGGGGGACACCGTGGGGGTCCAGGAGTGTGGTGTAACGAGGTGAGGTTGTGTGCCATGAAGGTGAGGCTGGGGCCACCTTGGTGCCACGTGGTTGGGCGTGCCTGACGGAGGTGCATGGCCGGGGCCTCCGGGTGGGTTGTGGGCAGGGGTACTCGGAGGCTGCCATGGAGGTTGATGGCGGGTGGCATCCTGGCTCACCGTGGGTTGGGGCCACGGAAGTGCTATGGCCGGGGGTGCCCCGGGGGCCCCCAATCTGACCCTGCACAGGGGGCACGGAGGAGCCGGTGACGGTGCGGGACGTCGGTGACGGCGTCTACGAGTGCGAGTACGTGCCCCGGGTGCCTGGCACGTACCAGGTGTCCATCACCTGGGGCGGCTACGCCATCCCCCGCAGGTCAGTGCCCAGCACGGGGGCAAGGGAGGGGGTGGGCTTGGGTGGAAGGGGGGGCGGGGGCAGGTACAAGCCCACCCCTCACTGCCCCGCCACCCTCCCAGCCCATCTGAGATGCAGATGTCCCCCTGGGGTGGGGTTTTGGGGAATGTGGGGTGTGCGTGGGGTACAAGCCCTCCCTCATCCTCCTGGGCCAATTTGAGGTGCAGGTGTCCCCMCAGGGGTGGGAGATATTTGAGGGGACTGGGGGGTGCAGGTGTGTGCAGGTATAGTGTAATCCCCTCCCTCTCATTCCCCCCAGCCCGTTCGAGGTGCAGGTGTGTGAGGGGCTGTACAAGGTGTGTTACAGCCCCCTCTCACACCTGCCTGTGCCCCAGCCCATTACAATGTGCAGGTGTGAGGGTGTAGCAGGTGTGTTACAGCCCCCTCACACCTAGCTCGTTCCCCCAGCCCCAAGTCATGAATCCTATCTATGTGAGGGTGAGGGTGTACAGGGGTGATTACCAGCCCCCTCACACCTGCCTTCTCCCGCTCAGCTCTTCGAGTGCAGTGTTGGTGAAGGGGCGTGTACATGGTGTGTACAGCCCCCTCCACACCTGCCTGTCCACGCCCCGTTCAGGGCCAGGTTGAGTGGGGGTGACAGTGGTTACAGCCCCTCCACACCGCCTTGTCCCCCCCTCCTTCAATGCAGTGGAGGGTTCCAGGTTTCGCCCCTCAATAGCTCCGTGCGGTGTGTAGGGTGGGGGTACAAGTGCTGTTAACAGTCCCCCTCACACCTGCCTGTCCCCCAGCCCAGTTTCAGAGTCCGCAGTGTGTGAGTGGTTGGGGGGTACAGGTGTGTTACAGCCCCCTCAACACCTGGTGTCCCCCCTAGCTCCGTTCGAGGTGCAGTGTGTGAGGGGTGGGTGTTACAGGTGCGTGTTACAGCCCCCTCACAGCCCGCCTTCCCCCCACAGCCGTTCGAGTGCAGTTGTGTGACGGGTGGTGTACAGGTGTGTTACAGCCCCCTCACACCTGCCTGTCCCCCCAGCCCGTTCGAGGTGCAGGTGTCCCCCCAGCCGGGGGCACAGAAGGTCCGGGCCTGGGGGCCGGGGCTCGAGGGCGGGGTCGTGGGGCGCCCTGCAGACTTCGTGGTCGAGGCCATCGGCACTGAAGTGGGGACCCTGGGTGAGCAGGGGGGGACGTGGAGGTGGGGGGCACTGTGGTGGGGACCCTGGGTGAGCCCTGAAAGGGGGGGACTTGGGGACAGGGTTGGGGCACCGTGGTGGGGACATGGGGACAGGGCTGGGGGTCCTGTGGTGGGAACAGGGTGGGAGCYATGTGGTGGGGACAAGGGCGTGAGTGGGTGACACCCTGTTGGGGACACGTGGACAGAATGGGGGGCACCATGGGGCAGCGTGGCACTGTGGGGGGTGTCAGCGTGGTGGGGACTAGGGCACGAAGTGTGTGAAAACCCCCTGGGGACACGGGGACAGGCTGGAGAATGGGCACCGTAGTGGGGTCCCCCAGTGCTGTGGTGACACAGGCATGCAGAGGTGGTGACATGGGGCAGGTCGGGGGTGGCCCCAGAGGGGTCAGGGGGACATGGGTGGTGCCACACTGGGGAACATGGTCACAGAGAGGGGAAAATGGTCTGGGGGTCCCCACTGGGGGGACATAAGGACATGTTAGGTGTCACCCTGCTGGGGGCATGGGCACAGAGGGGGACAAGGACGAGCTCCGGGGCGGTGGCACAGGCACAGGTAACGGTGGCTGCCGTGCCCCCAGGGTTCTCCATCGAGGGCCCGTCCCAGGCGCGCATCGAGTGCGATGACAAGGGCGACGGCTCGTGCGACGTGCGCTACTGGCCCACGGAGCCAGGGCTGTACGCCGTGCACGTGGTCTGCGACGACGAGGACATCAGGGACAGCCCCTTCATGGCTGACATCCGCCCYGCTCCCCCCGACTCCTGGCCCGACAAGGTGCTGCGACCCATGGCAACCCACAGATSCTGCTGGGCCCCACTGTGCCCCATTACACCTCACCTGTGGGTGCTGCCAGCACCCCATTGCATCCTTCTAACCCCCCTCTCCACAGGTGAAGGCCTTCGGGCCAGGGCTGGAGCCCACTGGCTGCATCGTGGATCGCCCGGCCGAGTTCACCATTGACGCCCGTGGTGCCGGCAAGGGGCCCCTCAAGCTCTATGCACAGGTGGGAGCTCTAGGGGCTGCTGGGTGACATTGGGTGGTGTTGAACACCTTTGAGTACTGTTGAACAATGCTGGGTTCCGTTTAGTGTTGTTGGGCACCTCGAGCACTATTGGGTGCTGTTGGGCACCTTTGGGTGTCATTGGCCAATGCTGAGAGACATTGAGCACCCTTGGGTGTCATTGGCCAATGCTGAGCACTTTTGGGCACCCTTGGGARCYATTGGCCAACGCTGAGAGCCATTTAGCACCCTTGAGTKCCATTGGCCAGTGCTTAGTGCCTTTGGGCACCCTTGGGTGCCATTGGCCAACKCTGAGAGCCATTGAGYACCCTTGGGAGCCATTGGCCAACACTGAGTGCMATTGGGCACCCTTGGGTGCCACACTGARTGCTGTYGGGCTCCCTCACCTCCCCCCTGCTGCTCACAGGACGCCGAGGGCTTCCCCATTGACATCAAGGTGAAGGACAAYGGTGACGGCACCTTCCACTGTGTCTACGTCCCCACCAAGGCCATGAAGCACACAGTCATCGTCGCCTGGGGGGGCGTCAACACCCCCAACAGCCCCTTCCGTGTGGGTGTCGTGGGGCCCATGGATGCTGGGGTGGCCGTGGGGGTCCCTTGAGGTGTAGGGAGGGGGTGTTTGTCATGGAGGGTGTTGAGGTGTCAGGTGTGGGGCATGGGAGTCCCATGGGGACGGGGGTCAGGGTGGGGCTGSGGGCCCAYGTGGTGATGTGGATGGAAATGGGGGTCCCATGGGGTGCTGGATGTGGGGATGGAGGTCCCAGACCTATAGKGGGCTGGGGGTCCCATGAAGTGCTGGGGATGGGAGTCTGGAGGGGTTGGATGGAGGCAGGGTGCCAGTGGTGGGGTTGGAGGTCCCAGTCCCATGGGTGCCAGGGAAAGAGAAGTCTGTGCCCCTGCCCCATGAGACACTGTGGGCCCACAGGTGAGCGTGGGTGAGGGCAGCCACCCCAGCAGGGTGAAGGTGCACGGGCCGGGTGTGGAGAAGACGGGGCTGAAGGCCAATGAACCCACCTACTTCACCGTGGACTGCAGTGAGGCTGGACAGGGTGGGTGCAATGGTGGGGGGCACCCTGGAACTCCTCTGTGGGCATGAGACTTGTGTCCCTGGGCCTGCACCCCTGGTCCTGCACCCCTGGTCCTGCACCATTACTGCCAGTCCTGCTCCATCATTCCTGGATCAAGGGTCCTTCATCCTGGGCCCATCAGTTCTGGTCCTGGTCCTGCATCCCTGGTCCTGCATCCCTGATCCTGGTCCATTGTCCCTGCTCCTGGGCCTGCATCCCTGTTCCTACACCTGCATCCCTGGTCCATTATCTCTGATCCTGGTCCATCATCAGTCCTGGTCCTGTCCATCACCTCCAGCCCCGATCCAGCCCCCTGCCCCATCTGCCCGGTCCCACTCCTTGGTGTCCCCCTGGGAGCGGCGGGCCACTGACGCCGGCTGCCCGCCACAGGTGACTTCCAGCATTGCATCAAGGTTGCCCCGGAGCGGGTGGGCCGCTGGAGGCCGACATCGACTTTGGACATCATCAAGAATGACAACGACACCTTTCACGGTCAAGTACCACGGCGCGGGCGGCGCGGGCTCTAACACATCATGGTGGCTCTTTGACAACCAGGTCAGGCTGGCTGGCACGGCCCCACATCCCCTGGGGGTCCGTCCCGCACTCTGTGGGGTGTCCCCAGCCCCCGGGGGGCGCAGTGGGCTGGGGCTTTGACCACTGTGGAGCCCCCGGTGTCACTGGTGCCCTGGTCTTTGGTTCCCAGGAGATCCTTGCCAGCCCCTTTGCCGCATTCCAAGGTGGACCATCCCCGATGCCAGCAAGGTCAAAGCCGAGGGACCTGGGCTTCAGCCGGAGCAGGTGAGGAGCCAGTGGGGTGAGGGGAACATGGGGTGGGGGATGCTGGGTGCTGTGGGGCAGGTGCTGTGAGTGCCGTGGGTCCCACGGGGCTGACCACTGGGGCGGGTGGAGGTGGGCGACCCCCACTGGCCTCTGGGTGCCGCGGGGTAGGACTGTGGGTTCCTGCCAGTGACCTGAGCTGAGGCTGTGCGTGCAGGGGTGGAGGTGGGGACCCCCACCCATTTCTGGGTGCCACAGGGCAGGCTGTGGGTCCCGTGTATGCTGTGGGTCCTGGCAGTGACCTGAGCTTTGAGGCTTGGTGCAGGGGTTGGTAGGGTTGCGGGACCCCACCCATTTCTGGTGACCACGGGGCAGGGGACTGTGGGTCCTGCAGTGAACCTGAGCTAAGGCTGTGGTCGCAGGGGTGTGGAGGTGGGGAACCCCACCCATTTCTGGGTGCTGTGGGGCAGGGACTGTGGGTCCTGCAGTGACCTGAGCTGAGGCTGTGGTGCAGGGGTGGAGGTGGGGACCCCCACCCACTTCCGCGTGCAGACGCGGGGCGCGGGGAAGGCGCCCCTGGACGTGCGGTTCGTGGGGTCGGGGCCGGGCGCGGCGGTTGCTGACTTCGAGGTCATCGACAATCACGACTATTCCTACACGGTCAAGTACACCCCGCTGCAGCAGGTGCGTGCTGGGGGCACCGGGACCAGGGGGCATCCCATGGAGGCACCCAACCACTGGGCACCCCAACCCACAGGGTCACCCCTGGGGGAACGAATGCCCAACATACAGGGGCTCCCCAGCCCGTGGGGTATCCAAGAGGGGCCCCCTCACCCACATCCCATTCCCTGGGCTCCCCCAAGGACACCCACCCATAGAGCCCAGGGTGTAGGGGCACCCCATGAGAACCCCCTCCCCACAGGCACCCCCAGCTCCTGGGCAACCCCCCCCATGAACCCCCCCATTGCCATGGACACCCCACCTCTGTGGGCACCCCCTGGGGCAGCTGCAGCCCCACATGTGTACCTGTCAAMCCAGGGCATCCCCAGGTCCACAGATTCCTCCACCCCTGGGAATTTACCCTCCCCAGCAGCCATGGGTGACCCCCAGCCCCCCTCAGCCTTATGGCTGTGGGTCCCCTGGCACCCCCTTGGAACCCCCCAGCACCGTCCCCTGGGTATCTGCCCTCTGCCCCACGGCTGGGTGCTGTGTGGGGGTCCCCAGGCAGCACCCTGAATTGCAGTTGTTCCTGCAGGGCCCCCTGTCCGTGGTGGTCACCTATGGGGGGGACCCCATCCCCAAGAGCCCCTTCCCCGTCACTGTGGCTCCCCCCCTGCAGCTGGGCAAGGTCAAGGTGCAGGGGCTCAACAGCAGTGAGTGCAGCACGGGGGGAATGGCGGGGGGACCCCGAGGGAGGGGAGCGCCCTGCATGTGCTGTGGAGKGGGGGGCAGGCCCTGGAAGGGACCCCTGAGCACTGGGGGCGCCCTGGGGGAAGAGACCTTGGGGGGACACCTGGGGGACAGGATCAGCCTGGGGGGGCACTGTGAATGTGAGGGCACTCTGGGGGAGGGCACTCTTGCGTGTGGGGTGCAGCATGGGGTTTGGGCACATGGGGGCACGGACACTGCATGTAGGGGTACCTGGCTGGGGGACACACACCCTGATTATGGGGTGCAGCTTGGGGGCCCCAAGGGTGGGTTGGGGGGCACTCTAGTAGGAGAGGTTTGGGACTGCRTGGGAGAAACCAGGATATGGGGGACAGATATGGGTGGGGGCATGGGGGGCACACACCCTGTTGGGAAACAATACCCTGGATATGGGGGCATCCTTGGGTGAAGGTGACACACCCTGGGACAGACACACACGCCCTGCCCCGGATCTGGGGGACACATCTGGGTATGGGGTTCTCCATAGGTCTGGGGCACCTCAGGGTGTGGGGTGCCCCTCTGACCCCCCACTCCCCTGCAGAGGCCGAGGTGGGGCAGGTGCAGGAGTTCCAGGTGGAGGCCCAGGGTGCAGGAGGCCAGGGGCAGCTGGAGGTGAAGGTGACGGGCCCCTCGCGGCGCCCCGTGCCCTGCACAGTGGGGCCTGCCCCCCCTGGGGGCCCCCACCCCGTCACCTTCACGCCCTCCGAGGAGGGGCCCCACCGCGTCGAGGTCACCTACGATGGGCACCCGGTTCCAGGCAGCCCCTTCCCTGTGGAGGCTCTGCTGCCCCCTGACCCCTCCAAGGTGAGCRTGGCACACGYGTGTGCCACAGGGATGTGTGTGCCACAGGGATSTGTGTGYCMCAGCCCCTGTGTGTCCCAGCCYCTGTGTGTCCCTCTGCCATCCTGACCCCTGTGTGCCACTCACAAGCCCCAAATGTGCCTCTACCCCCATAACCCCTGCATGTCCCCCCTGACCCCCACGTGTTCCTGTGCGAGCAGGTGGTGGCCTCGGGGCTGGGGCTGCAGGGCAGTCACATGGGGGTCCACTGACCCCCACCTGTCCCTATGTCCCCCTTGACCCCTACGTGTCCCTCTGTCCCCTTGACCTCCTCCTGTCCCTGTGTTCCCCCTGGCCCTCGTGTGTCCCTCTGTCCCCCTGACCCCCCAAGTGTCCCTGTGTCCCCCTTAACCCCCACCTGTCCCTATGGCCCCCTTGACCCCTACATGTCCCTCTGTGCCCTTGACCTCCCCCCGTCCCTGTGTTCCCCTGACCCCCGTGTGTCCCTGTGCCTGCAGGTGGTGGCCTCGGGGCCGGGGCTGAAGGGCGGCCGTGTTGGGGTGCCAGCCCCGTTCTCCATTGCCACGCAGGGCGCGGGCAGTGGGGGGCTGGGGCTGACAGTGGAGGGGCCCTGCGAGGCCAAGATCGAGTGTCAGGACAACGGGGACGGCTCCTGTGCCGTGTCCTACCTGCCCACAGCGCCCGGGGAGTACCACATCAACATCCTCTTTGCCGGGCGCCACATCCCGGGCAGCCCCTTCACGGCCGCGGTCACGGCGCCCTTCGACCCGGCCAAGGTGACGGCCTCGGGGCCGGGGCTGGAGCGCGGCCGCGCCGGCGAGGCCGCCGTCTTCTCCGTGGACTGCTCCCAGGCCGGCGAGGCCGAGCTCACCATCGAGATCCGCTCCGAGGCCGGCGTCAAGGCCGAGGTGCTGGTGCAGAACAACCGCGACGGCACCTACGCCATCACCTACACCCCGGCCTGCGCCGGCGCCTACACCATCACCATCAACTACGGCGGCCTCCCGGTGCCCAACTGCCCCGTGCGCGTCACCGTGGACCCGGCCGTGGACACCAGCAGCGTCAAGGTCTATGGCAAAGGCGTGGAGCCGCGAGGTGAGCGAGGGGCCGCTCACCATGGCGCCTCCTTCCTTGGGTGGGGGTCTCCTCCCGTCCCTGTGGGCATCTCTTCCTCCTGGGTACCCCTGTGGACAACACCACAGGCATCTCCCCTCTATGAGCATCCCCATGGACACCCCATCCCTGTGGGCACCCCATCCCCGTGGGCACCCCATCCCTGTGGGCACCCCATTCCTGTGGGTGTCCCCTCTCTGTGGACATCCCCACTCACAGGCATCCCATCCCTGTGGGCACCCAATGGACAGCTCTTTTCATGTGGGGGATTTCTGGGCACCCTCTAGACATCCCTCCATGGGCACCTCCCCCTTGCATGGACAACCCCGTGGCTATGGAYRCTCCMGTGGTCACAAACATCTCCTYYCCATGGGCATCCCCTCTAATGGGGGCTCTCCTGGGCACCCCACAGGCAACTCTCCTCCCCCTGTCCCCTTGCCACCACCACTACTCAGGGTCCCTGTGGTTTCCCCCTCATTCCTGGGGGGAGGTTCTGGGGATGCAGGGGGTGTGGGGTGGGACCCCAGGGGTGTGCCTGTTCCCCCCTGAAGCCCCTGTGTGTGCCGAGGGGCCCATGGGCTCTCAGAGGCTGCTGTAAGGGACCCTCAGCCGAGCTCTGGGCCCCCTTGACCGCCCTGTGCCCCTCAGGGGTGCTGCGGGAGGTGGGCACTGAGTTCACGGTGGATGCACGAGCACTGGCCCCCACCGGGGGACCCCACGTCCGGGCCCGGGTGCTGAACCCCTCAGGGACCCCCATCGACACCTTCGTCACTGACCTCGGCGATGGCACCTACCGCGTGGAGTACACACCCTTCGAGGAGGGTGAGGGACCCCCACAACCCCCCCGGGAGCCCCAACACCCCCAGAGACCCCCAGACCCTCCTGCAGAACACAGACATCCCCAGGGGACTCCCAAACCCCTCGGAACCTCCAGGGACCATGAGCTCCCCCCCGGACTCTGCTCCTACACCAGATGCCAACTTCCCCCCAGGACCCCAAGTCCTGGCCAGGCATCCTCCATTCCTCATGAGGGACCTTCAGAGAGGGAGGGACCTTCCCATACCATGTCCAAGTGGGGACCCCCTTCAATTCCCGCTGGATCCCCAGAACCAGGAACCCCCAAGACCCCTGAGACACCCCCAAATCCCAACCAGGGACTCCCAGCCTCCCCCAAAAACCTCATCCAGGGATCCCTAAAACCCCCAAGGCCTTTCAAACTCCACCGAGGGACCCCCAAACTCCCCTGAGAATCCCCACCGCAGAGACCCCTTGTGCCCCCTCCATGGGCAGTGTGTGATGTGTCCCTGTCGCAGGGCTGCACCTGGTGGAGGTGACATACGATGACGTGGCGGTCCCCAAGAGCCCGTTCCGTGTGGGGGTGGCCGAGGGCTGCGACCCCACCCGCGTTCGGGCACACGGCCCCGGCCTGGAGGGCGGCCTGGTGGGCACGGCCAACCACTTCACTGTGGAGACCAGGTGGGCACTGACCCCCAGCCTCGATCCAGCCCTGCTCCCCAAAGGCCCCAGCCCCTGCCCTACAAATGCCCTGCCCGAGCCGTGTTCCACACCCAGGGACCCCTCATGCTGTCCGTGTTGGGGGGTTCGGGGTGGGAGTGGCTCCCTGCTTCAGTGTGGGGGCACCAACCCTGGGTCCCTCCATTCCCACACCCATGGACTCCTTCCCCAGAGATGTCACCTCCATCCCAAGCCACCATCTCCACTGCCTGTTGTGGAAGTGCCACCACTATCCTCTTGCACCTGTGCCCTTCATGTGCACATCCCACCTCTATCCCACGTCACCAGCCTGCCACCTCCATCCTATGCCACCACTCTGGCATCTTCATGTTCTGCCACATGGGAGTTCCCACACCCAACCTCTTGCATCCTCTACCACCTGTGTCCTTTTCCATGGATGTGCCACCTCCATCCCATGTCACCAGACAGGCATCTCCCCCCCACCTCTATGAAAGTGCCATCTCCATCCCATGTCACCAGGATATCATCTCTGTCCCCTTGCCATGGAGGTGCCACCTCTGCCAGGGAGGTGGCACCTCCATCTCCCCAGCATGGCAGTTGTTCCCCCTGGCCCCACCCTGCCTGTGTCACCTCTCTGAGCGGTGGCTTGTCCCCAGGGGTGCGGGCACTGGGGGGCTGGGCCTGGCCATCGAGGGTCCCTCAGAGGCAAAGATGTCCTGCAAGGACAACAAGGACGGGAGCTGCGCAGTGGAGTACGTCCCCTTCACGCCTGGTGACTACGACGTCAACATCACCTTCGGCGGCCACCCCATCCCCGGTGCGGGCACACACAGGGACAGGGGTGGGGGGAGATGTCCTGACTGTCCTCCCTTGGTCACAGGGCTTCGCTGTGGCAGTGCCACCCATGGTGGCCCCACAGTCAGGTTGTCCCCTGCCTGTGCTGTCCCAATGGCCATGGCTTTGGCACCCCGTGGCCACACTGACCGATGGTCGTGYTGTCCTCATGGCTCACATTGACCCCATGGCCACACTGACCTTATGACACACTGGCCCCACAAAGTGTCCATGCACATGATGGACACGCCAACTGTATGGCCACGCTGTCCCTGTGCCCCCGTGAACCTCATGGCCATGTTGACCTTGTCCTCATGCTGACCCCATCCCCACGCTGACCCCATCCCCACACTGACCCCACACTCACACTGGCAGCAGCCACACTGCCCCCATCCCCAGTTGCCCCATGCTGCCTCCCTTATGCCCTGACCCCTCTCTCCACACAGGGAGCCCGTTCCGGGTGCGAGTGCGGGATGCTGTGGACGCCTCCAAGGTGACGTGCTCATGTCTCTTATACACATCTATGCGGGATGCTGTGGACGCCTCCAAGGTGACGTGCTCAGGGCCAGGGCTGGGTCCCAGTGTCCGTGCCCGACTGCCCCAGAGCTTCACCGTGGACGTCAGTGCCGCGGGACGTGCAGCCCTCGAGGTGACGCTGCTGGGGCCCACTGGTACGTGGGGACATGGGGGCAGGGGGGCCTGTGTCTCGTGGGGTGTCCTGACCTCGGAGGTGTCCTGCCTCTTGTCCTAGTCYGTAGGATGTCCTGGCCCTTGGATCCCATGGTCTACGGAGAGTCCTGCCCCCTGGGGTGCCCTGACTCCTGGGTTGTCTGGCACCATGGATGCCCTGTTCCAAAGGGTGTCCAGCCTCACGGTGTCCCCTGTTATATAGGGTGTCCTACCTGTGGACATCCTGATCCATAGAGTGTCCTAGCCCATAGGACATCCAACCCCATGGATGCCCTTCTTCATAGGGCGTCCAACTCCATGGGGTGCCCTCCTCATGGATACTCAGATCCACCCAGGGAGGTTGTGCCCTACGTGCTGCTCTATACCCCGATGTCCTCCTGTCCCACATGTCTCCCTGCCTCACRTGTCCCCACCCCACATGTCCCACTGCCCCACAGGGCTGCCGGAGCCAGTGGAGATCCGAGACAATGGTGATGGCACCCACAAAGTCACCTACACCCCAGCCACCGATGGGCCCTACACCGTGTCTGTCAAGTACGGGGGTCAGGAGGTGCCACGCAGGTGAGACCCCGCCTCGGCTGGGCACAGGGGGACAGGATCCCCACACAGCCTGGAGATCCCGGCACCCTCCTGACTCCCTGCCTCCCCCAGCCCCTTCAAGGTGACGGCGCTGCCCACCCACGATGCCAGCAAGGTGCGGGCGAGCGGCCCCGGGCTGAGCGCGGGAGGGATCCCGGCCAGCCTCCCTGTGGAATTCACCATTGACGCCCGCGACGCCGGCGAGGGGCTGCTCACGGTGCAGATTCTGGTCAGTGTGAGAGGGGGAAACGTGGGGCAGTGTGAGGGTTGTGGGGGGGCACACTGAGGATGGGCTGCTCACAGTCCAGACCCTGGTCAGTGCAGGGGGGAGTCATGGCTGCTGAGCCCCACAKGGTGCCCTTTCCCCCACATCCTGAGCCCCACAGGGTGCCCTTTCCCCACATCCCGGGCTGCTGGGCCCCACATGGTGCCCATTTCCCCACATCCCGGAGTGCTGAGCCCCAGAGGGTGCCCTTTCCCCACATCCTGGGGTGCTGAGCCCCAGAGGGTGCCCCCAGCACAGGGCACTGATGGGGGTTGCCTGCAGGACCCCGAGGGACAGCCCAAGAAGGCCTCAATCCGGGACAACGGGGATGGCACCTACACGGTGTCCTACGTGCCCGAYGTGCCGGGGCGCTACACCAGCACTGTCAAGTACGGGGGCGACGAGATCCCTGCATCACCCTTCCGGGTCCTGGCCGTGCCTTCTGGCGATGCCAGCAAGTGCCTCGTCACAGGTGGGGCTGCCCCCCAGTGTCCTCATGCTGACCTATGTCATCCCCTTGCTGGCCTCTGGCATCCCCTTGCTGACTCACAGCATCCCCTCACTGCCCCACAATGTCCCCTCGCTGCCCCACCGCACCCCTCCCTGCCCCACAGCGTCCCTCCTGCCCCACAGCATCCCCCCTGCCCCACAACACCCATATGCTGACCCACAGTGTCCCCCTGCTGCCCCACAGCACCCACCCCAGACACCCCTGCCTTACCCCCACCACCCTGTGGCTGCCCCCCAGCACACCCCCTGCCCCACTGCTGCCCCCCAGCACACCCCCTGCCCCACTGCTGCCCCCCAGCACCCCTGCCACCGCCCCCAGACCTGCCCCGCGGCGCAGTGGGGATGAACGGGTGCCCCCAGGACAGGATGTGCCGGCCCCCCAGGAGCCCCCCGGCCCCCTCGGCACCCCCGGCCCCCCAACCAGCCCCCCAACCCCTTCTCACCGCTCTCCCTGGTCTTTCTTGCAGTATCCATTGGGGGCCATGGACTGGGTAAGTGGTGCCAGGGGGCAGTTGGGGGGCTGGGAGGAGGCAGTTGGGGGACAGGTTTGGAGCCCCCCCGTGGCCCTGACCCCACCCTCCCCCGCAGGTGCCTGCCTGGGCCCCACTATCCAGATCGGGGAGGAGACGGTGATCACGGTSGATGCAAAGGCAGCGGGACAGGGCAAGGTCACCTGCAAGGTGTCAACGCCTGATGGTGCCGAGCTGGACGTGGACGTGGTGGAAAACCACGATGGCACTTTTGACATCTTCTACACCGCTCCTGAGCCCGGCAAATACGTCATTACCATCCGCTTTGGCGGGGAGCACGTCCCTAACAGCCCCTTCCATGTCATGGTGAGTGGGGCACTGCGGAGGGCACTGTGAGTCTAGGGGGGTTGTGATGGGTCAGACTTTGGGAGACYGTGGTGTGGTCAGCATGGAACTGGGAGACCACAGTGGGTGCCATGGGGCAGAGATCTGSGACTATGATGGGCACCGTGGGGTCRGATGATCATGGTGGCTGCTGTGGGRCAGACAGGTGGGGCYRTGGGGTTGGGAAACAGTGGTAGATCCAAGGGGCAAAGAGTCGAGGGCACAACAGACAGCATGGGACAGATTTTGAAYRCTAAGGTCACACCATGGTGGGGTTGGAACATCGTGGTAGGCATCAACAGACAGAGGACTGGGGCCAYGGTCAACACCAAGGGACAGAGAGTTGGGTCAGTCAGCGTGGAGTTGCAAGAGCACAGTGGGCATTGCATGGGTGACCATGATGGGAGTTATGGAACTGGGGGACCATAGAGGGRCAGTGTTGGGATACTGGTGACCATCATGGAGCTGAGAGTTGGGAGACCATGGTGGGCCCTCTGGGGCTGGATGACCATGGTGGGCACTGTGGGGCCAGGGTTGTGGTGTTGGGAGTTAGGATCATGGTGGACACCATGGGGTTTGGAGGTCAYGAGGATCATCACAGGGCTGGGAGCGCACCTTGGGCATTCTCATGTCCCCTCTATGGCCACCCTGGGGCTGGGAGCCCACCATGAGGTTCTCACCCTCCCTCTCTGCCCCACGATCAGGCCACGGAGGAGCCCCCAGCCACCACCGAGAACCTCCGGCCCTTCAACCTTGTCATCCCCTTCACGGTGCAGAAGGGTGAGATCACAGGTACAGCACTGGGTTGTGGGGATGGGGACCATCCCTTCAGGCACCAGCCCCCTCTTGGTGCCCCTACTAAYGAAATACCCCCAGGTGAGGTGCGGATGCCCTCGGGGAAGACAGCGCGGCCCAGCATCACCGACAACAAGGATGGGACGGTGACAGTGCACTATGCCCCCTCTGAGAAGGGGCTGCACGAGATGGACATTCGCTATGATGGCAACCACATCCCTGGTGAGCCATTGGGGGGCACTGGGAGCCACTGGGGGGCACTGGGAGGTGGCTGAGGAAGGTTGATACAACTGTGCCCTGGCTGGGCTTCCGTGGGGCAGGCACGCACCATGGTGTGGAATGTCCCTGTGGAATGTCTCTCTTGGGTCCATGGTTGGTCACCCTTGTGTTGGGGTGTCCCCATGGGTCTCTGACCATTGTCCCTTGTGTCCCCAGGGAGTCCCCTCCAGTTTTATGTGGATGCCATCAACCCACGCCAYGTCAGTGCCTATGGGCCTGGGCTGAGCCATGGGATGGTCAACAAGCCATGCACATTCACCATTGTCACCAAGGATGCTGGCGAGGGTGAGTGATGGCTGAGGGGGGCTCAGGGGTCATGGGGACCCCCCAGAGCCATCAGGAGGGACTGGAGACCCCTGTTGTCTCCTGACACCCCTTATCCAGTGCCTTCTGACAACGCCTGTGCCTCCAGGTGGGCTGTCACTAGCAGTCGAAGGTCCCTCCAAGGCGGAGATTACCTGCCAGGACAACAAGGACGGGACATGCACCGTGTCCTACCTGCCCACAGCCCCTGGCGACTACAGCATCATCGTGCGCTTTGATGACAAACACATCCCGGGCAGCCCCTTCACTGCCAAGATCACTGGTGAGACAGGCTGGTGCACAGTGCACACTGGGGTCTGGGGGAGTTCTGGGCGTTCTTGGGGGCTCCACGTGGCCATGGGGGCACCTGGTTGGCCATGGAGAAATCTATGGAGTCAGCGCCATGAGGGCACCTGCGAGGCTGTGGGGGCACTTGTATGACCATGGGGGCACCTGTGGGTCATGAAGACCATGACATGGTCATGGGGACACCTGTGGGGTAATGGGCACACTTGCCCCATTGCCACTGGGACAGCTTTGGTGTCTCTTGTCCGTCCCTGACCACCAGGATCCCGCCTCCCATGGCCTTGGGGACACTGTGAAACCTTGGAGTCCCCAACCCATGGCCATGGGGGTGTCACAGAGCTTTGAGGACCCCATCACAAGGCCATGTAGACCTTGTGGGGACTCTATCCATGGCCTTGAGGATGCTATTCACATGGCTTTGGGTGACCCCTGATTCTGAGGACCCTCTCCATATGTCCATTGGGACCTTGGGGGGCTTTGGGAATATTCCATCACCCCTGGGATCATATTAATCTTGTCGTCCACCTTGGGTTGATGTCCCTGCTGATGGCATCTCTGCAGGGGATGACTCCATGCGCACGTCCCAGCTCAATGTGGGCACCTCAACTGATGTGTCCCTGAAGATCGCAGAGACAGACCTGAGCTTGCTGGCAGCCACCATCCGCGCACCCTCGGGCAACGAGGAGCCATGCCTGCTCAAGCGGCTGCCCAACCGCCACATCGGTGTGTAGGGACACGGGGACACCACGGGGACACAGGGACATCCAGATGTGGGCACAGGAGAACTGGCACATGGGCACATGAGAGGAGGATGTGGGACCTGGGAACTTGTCGRGACAGGGAACAGTGGGGCTATGGGGTCACAGGGATGGGTGGCCTTGTGGCATTGGGTCAGCAGGGCGTTGGTGGCCATAGTCAGGGGACTTGGATGGTGACCAAGGGCTGATGGAGGTGGCCAGGGGCTGGTGGCGGTGGTTAGGGAACGGGGTTGGTACATGTGTGGTGGCCAAGTCGGGTGGTGGTGTGTGAGCGCTGTGTCCTCCGCAGGCATCTCATTCACACCCAAGGAGGTGGGCGAGCACGTGGTGAGCGTGCGGAAGAGTGGGCAGCACGTCACCAACAGCCCCTTCAAGATCCTGGTGGGACAGTCAGAGATTGGTGATGCTGGCCGGGTCAAGGTGTGGGGCCAGGGGCTTCTGGAGGGCCACACCTTTGAGGTAGCTGAGTTCATCGTGGACACACGCAGCGCTGGTGAGGACATGGTGGGGGATGGCCATGGTGGAGGGGGTAGCCATGGCCAAGGGCAGGATGGGGTGATGGCCATGACCATGAGTAGGTTGTGGCCACCCAAGGATGAGGTGGTGGCCATGGTTATTGCAGTGGTGTACTAAGGCCACGTGTGATGGTGGCCAAAGCTACATGTGGCCAGAAAGGGATGGTGGCGATGGTCATGGCCAAGGCAGGATGGTCCCTGTGGCTGAGGTTGGATGGTGGCTGTGGTGGCGATGTGGCCATAGCCAGGATGATTTGAGGACCATGGCCATGCTACAGTTGTGGCCAGCACAGGATCAGGTGGTGGTTATGCTGTGACCTTCATCTAAAAGGGATGGTGACCATGGTTGTGGCATGGCCAATGCCCAGGTGAAAGGTGGCTAAGGCCATGCCATGGCTGTGGCCAACAGGATGGGCTGGTGGCCATGATTATGGGCATGGTATGACCATGGCCAGGATGGAGTRGTGGCCATGTCCATGGTGCAGCCAAGAGGGTGATGCTGTGGTGACCATGGCATGGCCATGGCCAGGGCAGGGGAGATGGCTGGGATTGGGTGGTGACCATGGACAGTTTGGGCTTGTGGCCTTGGTGTGACCATGACCAGGACAGGGACAGCCTCCATAGGACACCACTGATCATGTCCCCATGTCCACCCAGGTTATGGCGGGCTGGGCCTGTCCATTGAGGGCCCCAGCAAGGTGGACATTAACTGTGAGGACATGGAGGATGGCACCTGCAAAGTCACCTACTGCCCCACCGAGCCCGGCAACTACATCATCAACATCAAGTTTGCTGACAAACATGTCCCAGGTGGGGCTCGGGGAAACATGGGGGACAGAGGGTTGTGGTGGGGAGGGGTGCTAGGACCCCCAGGGGGTGACTGAGGTAACTGTGTCCCACAGGGAGCCCCTTCACGGTGAAGGTGACAGGTGAGGGGCGGATGAAGGAGAGCATCACGCGCCGGCGGCAGGCRCCCTCCATTGCCACTGTTGGCAGCACCTGCGACCTCAACCTTAAGATCCCAGGTAGGGTTGGCCTTCCTCCTCCTTCTCCTCCTCCTTCTTCTCCTCCTCCTACCCCCTCCTCCTCCCACCCTCCCTCCTTCTCCTCCTCCTTCTCCTCCTCTTTTCCTGCTCTTCCTCTTCCTTCTCCTGTTCTCATCTTTCATCCTCCATTATCCTCCTCTTCATGCTCTATCATTCTCCTCTCTTCCTCCTCTTCTTCTCCCTTCTCCATCCTAATCTTCCTCCTCCTGCTCTGTGGGCCATGGGGATGGAGACACGTCTCAGCCACTCCAGCTCTGATTTCTTCTTGCTTCCTCTTTCTCTCCCCTCTGTGTGTCTGCGTCCATGTCTGTGTCCCCCTCTGTGCCTGTGCCTGTCCTTGCATCCCACTGTGCATGCCACCCCACGCTGATACCTCCATCCACATGTCTGTGTGTCCATTTGCACCTATCCACGTGTCCATCTCTGGCTTCATCCACCCTTGGCTCCACCCCTCCCTGCGCCATTCTCTACTTCCAACCCTGTGACCCACCCATGTCTCCACCCATCACGATTCCATCATCCCTGTGTCCATCCTTGTCTCTATCCCTCCGTGTCTCCACTCATCCACGTCTCCTCCCATCACTACATCCATCCCTCTGTCCATTCATCCCCATGTCTCTCCATATCCYCCTGTGTCCCCGTCACCMCTCTGTGCACCCTTCCGTTCCCCCTCCGTGCTCACATCCCGTGGTCCCCACGTGTCCCCACGTGTCCGCACTGTCCCTGTGTGTCCCGCGGGGCGTTCCCCAGGGAACTGGTTCCAGATGGTGTCGGCGCAGGAGCGGCTGACGCGCACGTTCACGCGCAGCAGCCACACGTACACACGCACGGAGCGCACCGAGATCAGCAAGACGCGCGGCGGCGAGACCACGCGCGAGGTGCACGTGGAGGAATCGACCCGCGTGGGCGGCGCCTTCCCCCGCGCGCCCCCGGAGCCCTTCGGGGCCTTCGGGGCCTTCGGGACCCGCGAGGGCATCGGCGCCTTCGCAGCCCCCGCGCGCGCACACGAGGGTGCGTCCTGCCCCGGGCTCCTTCCTTTGGGGGTGCAGCAAAGTGGGATTGCACAGGGGCTGCGTGTGCATGAGGGGCAAGGGYGCACCTGGGCTGGGTGTGCAGGGCACTGTGCCCACACGAGGGGCGGATGGGCACGAGGGGAGTGTGAGTGCAGGGAAGTGTGCTTGCACAAGGGCTGCGTGCACCGGAGCACCAGTGTGTGTTTGCACAGAGCTGTGCTTGCACAAGGACTGGTGGCATTGGAAAGCATCAGTGTGTGTTGCACAGAGCTGTGCTTGCACAAGCACTGCATTGCAACTGGAGCATCAGTGTGTGTTGCACAGAGCTGTGCTTGCACAAGCACTGCAGGCACCGGAGCATCAGTGTGTGTTTGCACAGAGCTGTGCTTGCACAAGCACTGCGGCACTGGAGCACCAAGTGTGTGTTTGCACAGAGCTGTGCTTGCACAAGGGCTGGTGCATGGAGCATCAGTGTGTGTTTGCACAGAGCTGTGCTTTGCACAAGGGCTGCGTGCACCCGAGGCACCAGTGTGGTGTTTGCACAGAGCTGTGCTTGCACAAGCACTGCGTGCACTGGAGCACCAGTGTGTGTTTGCACAGAGCTGTGCTCGCACAAGGGCTGCGTGCACTGGAGCACCAGTGTGTGTTTGCACAGAGCTGTGCTTGCACAAGGGCTGGTGCATTGGAGCATCAGTGTGTGTTTGCACAGAGCTGTGCTTGCACAAGGGCTGCGTGCACCAGAGCATCAGTGGTGTGTTTCTACAGAGCTCTGCTTGCACAAGGCTGCATGCACCAGAGCATCAGTGTGTGTTTGCACAGAGCTGTGCTCGCAAGCACTGCGTGCACCGGAGCATTCAGTGTGTGTTTGCACAGAGCTGTGCTTGCACAAGGGCTGGGTGCATTGGAGCATCGGTGTGTGTTTGCACAGAGCTGTGCTCGCACGCAGGGCTGGGTGTGCAGGGAAGTAGGCTTGCATGAGCGCTGGGCACACTTGCCACAGGAGTGCCCTTGCACGCAGCTGTGTGTGCTTACACAAGGGCCCACCTGTGCGTGCCCAGGACACACCTGGGACAGACTCCCTGGCACACGCGTGGGGGCTGCTGTGCTGATGGGGGTGCCCTTCACACGGGATGTGTGCAGAGGAGGGGGAAACTCTGGCTCTTTGCACACGCAGGTGCACACCTGCTTACGGGATGTGTGTGCCCAGCCAAGAGGGCTATGGGTCCCCTCGGCACGGGTGTGCAGTCCCTCATGGGCGTGTGCATGTGTGTGCACACATGTGTGTGAATGTGTGTGTGTGTGTGTGTGTACGCTGGCAAGTGCACGTGTCCTGTGCATGAGGGGGTGCACTTGCAGGGTTGGGTGCACCCAATGGGGGGTGTACATGGCCTCTGTGGGTGTTGTGATGTCAGGGCACACTGGTGGCAGGGTGGTGGGATGGCAGTGACAAGGGTGCCCTAGTGGGGTAGCAGGGTGTTAGTGTGCCAGGGAGCCCTTGGGATGATGGTGAGAAGGTTATGGGGCAATGGGGTGCCGCAGTGCCCTGGTATCAGACTGAYAGGATGTTGGGGTGACAGGATGACACAGGGCCCCTGTGACAGGATGCAGGGGTGSTGTGGTGCCAGGGTGATGGCTTGATGGGGTGACAGGGTCTCCCAGTGACAGGTGCTGGGGTGCCATAGTGACATGGTGATATGGAAATGGGGTGCAGAGGGGCTGAGGTGCAGGGGTAGCCGGCTTACAGGATGATGGAGTGATGTGGTGACAAGGTGCTCTGGTGACAGGATGACAGTGTGCCACGTAGTGATGGGGTGCTGGGGTGCCATAGTGGTGCAGTGGTGATGTGACAACAATGGGGTGATGTTTGGGTGCCCAGGTGCCTGCAGGGTGACATGATGTGTGCCTGCAGCGGAGGTGATGGCGCAGGGAGCTGGGATTGCCATACAGCAAGTGGGGTGTTGGGGTGCCGCTGGTGTTGGGGGTGCCCAACGGTGACATGATGTGTGCCTGCAGGCGAGGGCGATGGGTCAGGAGCTGGGATGCCATAGCAGTGGGGGCGCTGGGGTGGGTGCTGTGTTGGGTGCCCAGCAGTGACATGATGTGTGCCTGCAGGCGAGGCGATGGGCAGGAGCTGGATGCCATAGCAGTGGGTGTTTGGGGTGCCCGCTGTGTTGGGGTGCCCAGGGTGACATGATGTGTGCCTGCAGGCGAGGCGAGGGGCAGGAGCTGGGATGCCATAGCGGGAGGGTGTTGGGGTGCCGCTGTGTTGGGTGCCAAGGTGACGCAGTGTGTGCCTGAAGGCAGAGGCGATGGGCAGGAGCTGGGATGCCATAGCAGTGGGGTGCTGGGGTGGCGCTGGGGTGCCGCTGTGTTGGGGTGCCCAGGGTGACACGGTGCATGCCCACAGGCGAGGCGTCGGCACAGGAGCTGTCGGCGCAGGTGCTGAGCCCGTCGGGGCAGCGGCGCGAGGCCGAGGTGGTGCCGGGGGCTGCGGGGGTGTACAGCGTGCGCTTCGTGCCCCAGGAGACKGGCGCCCACACCGTCAGCGTCAAGTTCCGGGGGCAGCACGTCCCCGGGAGCCCCTTCCAGTTCACCGTGGGGCCCCTGGGCGAGGGCGGCGCCCACAAGGTGCGCGCAGGGGGCACCGGGCTGCAGCGCGCTGTGGCCGGCACGCCAGGTACGGGGGGCTGCCAGCTATGGGGGTGATGGGGGCCTGGGGGCTCTGGGGGTGATGGGTGTGCGGGTGTGGTGGGGATGTGGGGGCAGTGCGGGAGGGGTGCTCTTGGCGGGATGTGTGTGGGGTCTGGGTGCTGTTGGGGGTGTGGGCGACTATGGGGGGGTAGGTGCTATGTGTGTGTGGGGTGTTGGTGAATTTTGGGGGCTCTGGGTGTGGTGATGGGGGATTTGGGTACAGCTGTGTGTGGGGGCAATGGGGGGGTGTCATAGATGCTCTGTGTTCCATGGGTGGGATGTGGGTTCTTKGGGGGGGTCTGGGTGCCATGGGGARGTGGSTGCAGGTCTGTGCTGGCTGTCACCATCCTGGGGTGCCATTGAGGGCCACGGTGACCCCGGTGACCCCCCCCAGCTGAGTTCAGCATCTGGACACGTGAGGCGGGCGCGGGGGGACTCTCCATTGCTGTTGAGGGGCCCAGCAAGGCCGAGATCTCCTTTGAGGACCGCAAGGATGGCTCCTGTGGCGTCTCCTACCTGGTGCAGGAGCCAGGTGAGGGGGGGCTGTACCCCAACACCCCCAACCACTGTAACCACCCCTAACATCCCCCAGGGTGCTCAGCCTGGGGCTGGGGCCACAGGACCCTCATAAGAGGAGAAACGCACATGCAAATGTATCCCCAGTTAAGGGTGTCCCCCCAGGAGGATGTCCCCAAATAAAGGTGTCTCTCTGCACAGGTGTCCCCGTGGGAGGGTGTCTCTGTGCATGGGTGTCCCCACATAACAGTGTTCCCAAGGGAAGGTGTCCCTGTGTGGGGGCTCCCTGCCTGACTGTTCCCTGTCCCCCAGGTGACTACGAGGTATCCATCAAGTTCAACGAGGAGCACATCCCTGACAGCCCCTTCATTGTCCCTGTCGCCTCCCACTCCGATGATGCCCGACGCCTCACTGTCACCAGCCTGCAGGTACAGCAGGGGACAGCCCCTGTGAAACCCTGGGGCACCCCTGGGCTCACATGCCACAGGATGCCCTCTGGGTCCCCAGGTCACTCTTGGGCTGCTCTGAGCCTCTATTGCACTCTTGGGATGCCCACTGTGTGCCACCATTGGATTTCCTGTGGCACCCTTGGACCCTCTGGGGCCACCTCTCCCTCCCTCATGTAATTCTTGGGACCACCTCTCTCTCCCTCCTGTCACCCCTAGAACACATTTATGTCCCTCTGTGCCAGCCTTGGGACCCTCTCTGGTGCCAGTCTCACGTCACTTGTGTCACATTGCACCCCTGTGTCACCCTTGGGCCCTGTGGTGTTCCCCCTGCCCCACTGCCCCCCGTTGTGTCCCCTCATTCCCTGGGGTGAACCAGCCGGCATCATTCACGATGTCCCCCTGTCCCCCCCGTCCCTGATGCCACTGTGGTGTCCCCACAGGAGACAGTGGCAGTGAACCAGCCAGCGTCCTTCGCAGTGCAGCTGAACGGGGCGCGCGGCGTCATCGACGCCAAGGTGCACACGCCTGCAGGGGTGGTGGAGGAGTGCTACGTGTCCGAGCTGGACAGCGGTGAGGGGACACCACGGGGACACAGTGGGGACACCACAGGGACACTGCGGGGACAGGGGGCTTGAGAGCAGTCTGCAGATGTGGGGCTGTGGGCACAGGGTGCAGGACACAGGGACATGTGATGTGGGCACATGGGGCTTGAGAGCATGGGGACATGGGGTATGGGGACAGAGTGACACAGGGACACGGGGACACAGGACATGGTGACATGATGGCATCCCCCAGACTAGTACACACTGGGGTTCTTGAGTGGGGTGTGGAGATACAGGGATGTGGGGACATGGGACACAGGGGTATGGGGACATGGGTGTGGAGATACAGGGATGTGGGACACAGGACGCAGGGTTATGGGGACGTGTCTGTGTCCCCCTGATATGCACTGGGGTTCCTGCTGTGCAAGAACAGGGGTGTAGGGACATGGGGACACAGGGACATGGGGGTTGGGGACACAGGGACACAGGGGTATGGGGTAGATGTCTGTGTCCGCCACTGATATGCCACTGGGGTTACTGCTGTGCAAAGAACAGGGGGTGTAGGGACATGGGGACACAGGGACATTGGGTGTGGGACATGGGGACACAGGGACGTGGGGGTGTAGGGAAATGTTGGGACACAGGACAACGGGGGTGGTGGGGGACGTGTCTGTGTCCCCTGATATGCACTGGGTTCCTGCTGTGGCAAGCACAGGGGTGTAGGGACAATGGGGACCACAGGGACATAGGGGTGTGGGGACATCGGGGACACAGGGACACGGTGGACATGTCTGTGTCCCCCAGACCGGTACGCCCTGGGGTTCCTGCCACGTGAGAACGGAGTGCACTCCATCGACCTGCGCTTCAATGGGCGCCACGTGCCCGGGAGCCCCTTCAACATCCGCGTGGGCGAGCAGAGCCAGGCTGGGGACCCTGGGCTCGTCACTGCCTTTGGGCCAGGCCTCGAGGGTGGCCGCACAGGTGACACTGCTGTGGAGACAGGGATGGGGCTGTGGGAGGGGGGTGGGGACAGACACGGCCGTGAAACGGTGATGGGGACAGAGCCACGATGGAGATGTGGCCATGGCATTGCCATGACATGGCTGTGGGTGATGACCGCAACGGTGTCCTGGTGTCCCCCCCATGATGCCATCCCCATGTCCATCTTCCAGGGGTGCCCTCAGAGTTCCTGGTGCAGACAGCCAATGCAGGGGCAGGAGCACTGGCTGTCACCATTGATGGCCCCTCCAAAGTGGAGCTGGACTGTACTGAGGTCCCYGAGGGCCACCGCGTCACCTACACCCCGATGGCCCCTGGCAACTACCTCATCTCCATCAAGTATGGGGGCCCCCACCACATCGTGGGGAGCCCTTTCAAGGCCAAGGTCACTGGTATGAACAGGGGGGACATGGGGGTTGGGAGGGGACATGAGTATTGGGAGGAACGTGGGGACAGAGAGGAACATGGAACTAGTGGGGACACAGGAACTGAGGGGAACATGGGGACACTGGGGCCACATCRCGGGCAGCCCCTTCAAGGCCAAGATCACTGGTACAGATGGAGTGGGAGCAGACATGGGGATGGAAAAGGAGACTGGGGGAGGAGAACATGGGAGTACCCCATGTGGGGTGACAAGGGTCAATGATGGCCATAATGGAGAGTTGCAGGATGGCCACCCTGCAGGAGCC
Source organism: Sporophila hypoxantha (assembly GCA_002167245.1). NCBI lineage: Eukaryota > Metazoa > Chordata > Aves > Passeriformes > Thraupidae > Sporophila > Sporophila hypoxantha. The sequence continues at coordinate 88,114 of NDFG01000463.1, forward strand.
CCAGGGGGAGTCCTGGGGGTGACGTGGTGTTGGAGCCCCAGGATGACAGGATGGGGGTCCCAGGGGGAGGGGGGTTGTCCCCGAAAGATGTCCCCCAGCACGGTGTGATGGGGGTGTCCCACGGTGGGGGCTGACCGTGTCCCCCGGTACTCCCCAGGCCCACGGCTGTCGGGCGGGCACAGTCTGCACGAGACCTCGACAGTGCTGGTGGAGCCGGTGGTGAGGGCGGGCTCGCGGGGCCCCCCCGCCTTTGGGGGGGTCACCAAGGCCCCATCAGATGCTGGGCAGGTGGTGGCCCGGGGGCCAGGGCTGGCAGCCGCCCGCCTCGGCCACAAGAACCACTTCACCGTGGACTGCAGCAAGGCCGGTGAGGGCACTGGGGTCTTGGGGGCTGGGGCGGCTGGGAGGGGGCATGGGGCTGGAAGGGCAGATGGGGGCTCAGCAGGTACTCCAGGGGCAACAGGGAGTCCTGTGAGGCCTTGGAGGAGAGGTGGGGTTCTGTAGGGTGTTCAGGGAATTCTGGGGAGTCTTCAGAAAGGATGGGGTGGGTTAAAGGYGAGCCTGGGGGCCCTGGGAGGGCATGGGATGGGTGAGTGGGGGAGTCTGGTGGAGGGTCTGGGATGCAGGGGGGAAGTTCGGGGCRACGCTGGGGTCTCGAGCTCGGGGTTCACCCTGCCCACGTCCCCCCAGGCACAAACATGCTGCTGGTTGGGGTGCACGGCCCCAAGGCGCCGTGTGAGGAGGTGCACGTGAAGCACGAGGGGAACCGCGTGTACACGGTGACCTACAGCGTGCGGGAGCGTGGCGAGTACGTGCTGCTGCTGCGCTGGGGCGACCGCGACGTCCCGGGGAGCCCCTTCCGCGTCACTGCGGCCTGAGAGCCCCGGCCTGCGGGGCACGGGCCTGGCAATAAAGCACTGGGAGAGGAACGGGGTCCGCGTGGTGACTGGGGACACGGCACACGTGGGGCTGGGGACACGGCACATGTGGGGCTGGGGACATGGCACGATGGCGGGGCTGGGACATGGCACACGGAGCGAGGTTGGGGACATGGCCATGAGCGGGGCTGGGACACGGCACATTTGTGCTGGGGACATGGCAACACCGGTGGTGACTGGGGACACGGCACACGTGGGGGCTGGGGACATGGCACAACGGGGGGCTGGGGACACGGCACACGGGGGGCTGGGGTGGGACATTGGCACGCGTGGGGCTGGGGACACGGCACACGGGGGCTGGGGTCATGGCACGCGTGGGGCTGGGGACACGGCACACGGGGGCTGGGGACACGGCACAGGTGGGGCTGGGGACATGGCACGCGTGGGGCTGGGGACACGGCACACGTGGGGCTGGGGACACGGCACATGTGGGGCATCGGGGACATGGACACGGGGGGCTGGGACATGGCACGCGTGGGGCTGGGGACATGGCACACGTGGGCTGGGGACACGGCAACACGGGGGGCTGGGGACACGGCACGCGTGGGGCTGGGACATGGCACGCGTGGGGCTGGCGGACACGGCACAGGTGGGGCTGGGGACATGGCACGCGTGGGGCTGCGGACACGGCAGCAGGTGGGGCTGGGGACATGGCACGCGTGGGGCTGGGGACACGGCACACATGGTGACTGGGGACATGGCACACATGCTGTGACTGGGGACACGGCACACGTGGGGCTGGGGACACAGCACACGTGGGGCTGGGGACATGGAACACATGGTGACTGGGGACACGGCAACGTGGGGCTGGGGACACAGCACAGAGGGGCTGGGGACATGGCAATGCGTGGGGCTTGGGACACGGCAAATGTGTAGGGCTGGGGACACAGCATGTGTGGGGGCTGGGGACACGGCGCACGTGGGGACTGGGGGACATGGCACCAGGGGGCTGGGGACATGGCACATGTGGGGCTGGGGACACGGCACGTGTGGGGCTGGGGACACGGCACGTGTGGGGCTGGGGACACGGCACACGTGGGGACTGGGGACACGGCACACAGGGGGCTGGGGACACGGCACACGTGGGGCTGGGGACACATGCACATGTGGGGCTGGGGACATGGCACGCGCTGGTGACTGGGGACACGGCGCACGTGGTGACTGGGGACACGGCACGTGTGGGGGTGGGGACACGGTACACGGGGGGCTGGGAGTGGGGCAGGGCCGGCCACGCTGGGAAGGACGCCGGGTTAGGGTGTCCTGAGCAAGACAACAATGTGGGGTGTGCAGAACAGCACAGCAGGGTTTGGGGTAGCCCTGGGGGTCCGGGGCAGGATGGTGGGCCGGGGGGTCCAAAGCAGGACATCCTTGTCCTGGGAGTGGGGATCCTGTGGGCTGCACCATGGGATCATGAGGGGCCGGGTATGAGAGTGGTCGGGGCTGGAACAGAATACGCGAGGTGATGCCCGAGTCCTGGAGCCATCCAAGGGGATTCTGTGGAGGAACAGCAGCAGCCTGGGGGCCTTGGGGGGTGTTTGGGGGTCCAAGGGGATTCCATGCAGGAACAGCGGCAGCCTGGGGGCCTTGGGGGGGGTTTGGGGGTCCAAGGGGATTCCATGCAGGAACAGCGGCAGCCTGGGGCCTTGGGGGGGGTTTTGGCGGGTCCAACGGGTTCCATGCAGGAACAGCGGCAGCCTGGGGGCCTTGGGGGGGGTTTGGGGGTCCGAGGGAATTCTATGGAGGAACAGCGGCAGCCTGGGGGGCCCGGGGGGGTTCGGGGGTCCCGGCCAGCTGCTCCGGGGTGCCTGCGGGGGCCGTGCCATCCGGTAGGGGGCGCGGTGCAGGAGAGCGCCCCGCGTCCCCTCAAGGACACGACACACTGCGCATACGCGCGACGCGGGGCGGGGCCGGCGGCAAGGGTGGGGCAAGAACGCGGAGGGGCGGGGCCAGCAGGGGCACGGGTCCTCCCCGGCGGTGGGCGGGGCCGGGTCGCGTTGCCGGGCAGCGACGGGCGGGGCGCTCCGGGAGCGGCGGCGGCGGAACCCGGAAGCGGCGGCGGGTTCCGGTCGGTCCCGGCCGGTCCCGATCCCCACAGCCGCTCCCGCCGGCGCACCCCCATCCCGCCGGCTCCCGGCAGCCGCTCTCCCACGGTCCGTGTCCCGGCGGATTCCGTTCCCAGCGGGCCCCGGGCATGGCGGGCCGAGGGAAGCTGATCGCGGTGATGGGCGACGAGGACACGGTGACCGGGTTTCTGCTGGGCGGCATCGGGGAGCTGGACAAGCACCGGCGGCCCAACTTCCTGGTGGTGGAGAAGGAAACAAGCCTGGCGGAGATCGAGGAGACGTTCCGGTGTGTGTGGGGGGAAGGCGGCCCGGGGGGGCCGGGGGTGTCAGTAATGTTCGGGGTGCCGAGGGGCCGGGGGGGTCAGTAAGATTCGGGGTGCCTGAGGGCTCCCTGCGGTGCCCGTGCGAGCCCACAGGGGGGTCTCTGAGGGGGATCCAGCCAGGCTCTGGGCTCTGGGCTCCGGGGGCTCGCAGAGTTCCGGCAGGGGAGGGAGAGGGCCGGCAGGAGTCTGGGCTCACGGTGCCCGGAGCGCTCAGGGGCCCGAGCAGCGTGTCCCGCCTGGCTGGGCCGCCCACGGCGGGCGCTCCGTCCCCTCACTGTCCCCTTTTCCCCTTGGCAGGGGTTTCCTGGCGCGGGAGGACGTGGGCATGATCCTGATCTCGCAGGCGCTGGCGGAGCAGATCCGGCCGGCGGTCGCAGCCCATGCCCGGGCGCTGCCCGCGGTRCTCGAGATCCCCTCCAAGGACCACCCCTACGACCCGGCCCGGGACTCGGTGCTGCGCCGCGCCCGGGGGCTCTTCGCACCCGATGAGCTGCGATAGAGCCCCCCAGGACCCCCAGCCCCTCCCCATACCCCCCCAAATCCCCCCAAATCCCCCTCTAAGCTCCCCCAAGCAGTTCCCCCAGTACCCCCCGTGTGTGCAAGCCCCCGTGGCATGCCCAAGCTGTCCCCTGCACCCGTGGCCTCTTTGCACCCAGCCACGGGTGACTGGCACCCCCAGAGAGTCCCCAGTACTTTCCCAGCACCCCCAAAAGGTCCTTCACCACTCCCCCAGCTTCTTCACTCTCCACGACCTGTGGTAGCCCTCCCTGGTAGCCCAAAACARCCCCTGGCACCCTCTGGGGTCACAAGCCAGGCCTGGGGGTCCCCAGCCCATCCCATGGTGCTTCTGGGGAGTCTCTGGGGTTCCCAGGGTGCCCTTCGGATGCTGGGGGGCTCTGGTTGCCCCGTGGGTCTGAGGGTGATACGGGGAACCTGGCATGTCTCTGAGGGTGCCTGGGGCTGCCACAGGGGCCCTGAGGGTGACCCGTGACTATGTCTCAGCCATGTCCCGTGATGGGGAAGTGCCACCACTGTATCCTGCTGAATCCTGCCAGGTCCTGCCTGTAGGAAGGGAGGGACGCCGTGGGGGAAGAAAGAAACACCCCAAGGACACTGGGAGTTGTCACTGTGACCTTGTCACCATTCCCCCAGCTCCTCCCCAGCCTCCTCAGCCCCAGCAGAACCTGGGGGGAAGGTTATTTATTGTCCTCCCCCAGTGCCCAAATGTCATTTGTGTCCCCTGTGTGTCTCCCTGACAGTGTCCCCAACATGTGCTGACACCACTTACTGTCTGCTCTGCTCTGCTCTGTGGGGTGCTGTGAGGGATGGGGACGGGGGGACGTGGCACAGGGACATGCACTGGGGCACGGGGACAGAGCTGTGGAGGGCTCAGGGCACCCCATAGCCCCCACCCCCGGGGGGGCAGCAGGGGTGAGGGCATTGGTCTGAGGGCCCGGGAGCCCYGTCCAGCCAGGCCTGCCCCCATGTTTGTGTTCCCACCTCCTGAGCAGCCCCTGCTGTGGCCCTGCAGACAGGGGTGACGCCTGGAGGGCACGGAGGGGAACCCACATCCATGGGGCCCTGGGCAGTGGCCGTGCTGGGGACGTGCACTGGGGAGCGGGCAGGGGTGGGCACGGACACAGTTGTCACAGATGTTCTACACACGCACAAGTGCCACACACGGGTGTCACACACAGAGCACAAGTACACATAATGGCACACAGAATCCCAGAACAGTGTGAGGGGGAAGGGCCCTCTGGTGATGCCCCAGCTCAGCTCCTGCCCAGGCAGGGTCGCCTGGAGCAGGTGACGCTTGTCCAGGTGGGTTAGGATGTCTCCGTGGAGGGACACCCCTCACCCTCCTGGGCAGCTGTCTCAGGGCTTGGCCTTTCCATGATGGAGGGAGGTTGTGCCTCATGCTGAGCTGGGACTGGTGGAGTCCAGGCCTGACTCCTCATCCTTCGCTGGGCAGGACGGGGCTGGGCCTGGCACCATCCTCGTAACCTGGGGAGGTCTGGCTTTGGTGGGATCCCCCCTCAGGTGTTTGCATTGATTGGTGCAATCCCCTCAGSTGAGGGATTAGTGTGGACATGTGAGCAGCAGTCCAAAGCTCCACGTGGACTCGGGAGCCCTGGCAGCCCGTCAGGCACAGAAGGGGACATTGCCAGGAGCAGGGGGAGATCAAAGTGGCTCCAGGCTGTGCAGGTGACCCAGAGCGTGGTGACTGGGGCAGGCAAATGGACATGGAGCAGCAGGACATGGCGTGGTGGTGGCTCAAGCAGCAGGATTTGTAGGAGGCCACAGCCACCCTCCTGACCCTTGAGGTGTGCTCCTCTCAGGTGGGGATTATTTTTTTCACTTGTCCAACTTGATTAGACCCAGCAGTAGTTCACACACTGACTAAAGCCATTGCTGGCAGGAGTGGGGAGAAGCAGACAGAGCTCCCCAAGAAACACTGGGCTGCAGGGGGTGTCTGAGCCTACTGTTACTGCTGGAGCCCAGTGAAACAGCACTGCATGTGGTGTGAACAGGTGGGGGATCTCACAGAGGAGGTGGAGAGGCTGAGGATTATCAAGGAGTGCCAAGAGAAACAGACTGGTGGAGTTGCACCTTCCATCCAGGAGAGAAATGCAGTGCATGAAAGCTCAGCAAGAGTCAGGGTAGCCCTGACCCTCTTGCCATCAGGCAGGAGGAGACCTAAAAGGTGGGGAATGGAAGCAGGTCCCTGCTTAGGGAGGCAGCAGAATCCCCCCCTGGCTTCCCTCGCCTTCCCAGGTGCCCTTACAGAACCCATACRAGGTCCTGGAATTTCAGGGTCAGACAGTGGAAAGTTGAGAAGAAAGTCTCCTTGGCGGGTSTCCCAGATCAGTGCGGTCAGTCAGACAGATCACAACTACAGTTATAAAAAAGGAAGGGCAGTTGTAGTGTGTGATTCACTTCTGAGGGCGGCTGAGGAGCCTGTGTTCCAACCAGACCCATCCCACAGAGAAGTCTGCTGCCTCCCTGAGGCCCAGGCAAGGGACATTGCTGAGAGACTCCCTGCACTAATTCAGCCCACCAGCTGCTGCCCACTGCTCATTGTCCTGATGAGAGAAGTACCAGGGTAGCAAAAAAGGACTTCAGGACACTGGGTTGCCTGGTTGAAGGGACAAGAGCACAAGGTACAAGAGGTGGTGGTCTTGATTCCTTCGGTAGTAGGGATGAATGCCAAAATGAACAGGAAAACCTATGGGATCAAAAAGTAGCCTAAAGACTGGTGCCATTGGTGGAATTTTGGGTTTTTGAACATGAGGTAGTTTGTATAGCACCAGGCTGGAGATGYGTTCACCTCTAGAAGAGGCAAAAGGGTTCCAACCTGTGGATTGGCAGGGCTGATTGAGAGGGCTTTAAACTAGATTTGAAGGGAGAGGGGGATGAGAGCACACTCACTAGAAATGAAGCTGGGGGCAGCAGGCCAGTGCTGGGGAGAAATTGATAGCACAGCTAAAGTGCATCTATGTYGCTGTCGAGGCGGTCACGACACAAATCAGAGACCACAAGCAGTCTCWGATGGCAACTCTTTATTATTGAACATGGCTGACCTTTTATACACTTTCCAATTGTTTATGCTTCTTCTACCCTAACTATTGGCCACAATGAGTCAACATAACACTATTGGTGAAAAGTTACAGTGACTTCAACTAACTTTCTAAAAATACTTTGTCCAGCTGCAAAGTTCTCTTATCTTTCTTCAATTCCTCACTTCTCTTGGTCTCCTTGGTTACAGCCTTGGAGAGAGCTCCTTATCAGCTTCTTCTTGCTTCTCAGCTTCTTCTCGCTCCTTTAGATAACAGGGCCGCTGTTAGCCCCTTCCACACATCTACACCAATGCAGCAGTGTGGGCACCACAGGAGGAGCTGGAGGCCGTGGTGCAGCAGCAAAGCTCTGATGTAGTTGCTGTCATGGAACTGTGATGACTCCATGACTGGAATGCTGCAATGGATGGCTCCAAGCTCTTTAGAAGGGACAGGCAAGGCAGGAGAGGTGCTGTGATGACTCTGTACCTTAAGGAGGGTTTTGGCTGTCTGGAGATTAGTAATGAAAAGGATGAATGGTCGTGGTGAAAATCAAGGGGAAGGCTGCAAGGCAGATATCCTGGTGGGGGTCTGTTCTAGACCTCCCAACCAGGATGAAGAGGCAGATGAATTATTCTATAAAGTGCTGGCCGATGTTTAGTGGTTGCCAGCCCTTGTTTTTGTGGAGGTCTTTAACCTGCTGGATGTCTGCTGGAAGCAGCACAGTGGAGAGGAAACAGTCTGAGAGGCTCCTGGAATGTGTGGAAGAGAACTTCTGGCTCAGTAGCTGAGCAGCCCACCAAGGGTGKGGCCCCGCTGGACCTGCTGTTTGCAGACTGAGAGGGGCTGCTGGAAGATGTGGTGGTCAGAGCCATCTTGGGCACAGTGACCCTGAAATGAAGGAGTTTTCAGTCCTTGGAGAAGTAACAAGGTGCRTCAACAAAACCTCTACACTGTCAGAGGGTGAATTTCAGCCAGTTTGGGACACTGATTGGGACAGTCCCTTGGGAAGCAGCCCTTAAAAACAAAGGGTCCCAGGAAGGCTGGGCATACATCAAGAAGGAAACCTTTAAGGTGCAGGAGCACCCTTGTGCCTAAAAATGAGCTGGTAGGGAAGAAGTGATTGTCCCGCTGAACTTGGCATTGGTGAGGCCACACCTCAAGTCCTGTGTCCAGTTCTGAGCTCCTCAGTTCAAGAAGGACATTGAGGAGCTGGAGTGTGTCCAGAGAAGGCAACATAGCTGGGGAGGGCCTAGAGGGTARATCCTCTGAGGAGCAGCTGAGGGAGCTGGAGAGGCTCAGCCTGGAGAAAAGGGGCTCAGGGGAAACCTTCTCACTCTCCATAACTCACTGACAGGAGAGCAGAGCCAGGGGAGGCTCAGCCTCCCAGGGAACAAAGGACAGGACAAGAGGGAGCAGCCTCAAGTTATGCCAGCAGAGGTTTGGGGTGGACTTCAAGAAAAATTTCTTCATGGAAAGGTGGTCAGGCATTGGAAGGGGCTGCCCCATGGAGTCCCAGTCCCTGGAGGTGTCCAAGAACTTATGAAGGAAAAATGTTAACCTTCATTTCTCGAGGTATTTAATCAAAGTCAGATGTCTTTCTGAAATGGATGCAAATAAACATTTGTAAAAGGTGAATGTAGGYGAACTAGCAGAGCACTGCTGTTTCACAGTAAGGATCACCACATTTAAAATATTCATTCAGGGTAGGAAGAAGGGTTGACAGGCTGAGAGTTATGGCTGGTCAGCCTGGAGAACAGAAGGTTCCAGGGAGACTTTGGTGCCTCTTCCAGTACTTAAAAGGGGCTTAGGAAAAGGCTGGAGGGGTACTTTGGACAAGAGCGTGTAGTGATAGGACACMAGAAAAATGGCCTTGAGCTGAAGGTGGGCAGATTTAGATTAGGCGTTAGGAAGGAATTTCTGACTGTGAGTGTGGGCAGGYCCTGGCACAGAGCAGCTGTGGCTGCCCCTGGATCCCTGGCAGTGCCCAAGGCCAGGCTGGACAGGCCTTGGAGCACCCTGGAATAATGGAAGGTGTCCCTGCCCATGGCAGGGGTGGCACTGGGTGGTCATAAAGTCCCTTCCACCCAGAGCATTCCACGTCTCTATGACTCTGTGCTGCCCCTCCCTGCCATGCCCAGCACTCAGAACCAGCCCCTCTGTGACAGCGGCCCTGGCCCGGGCACTGTGAGCACCACGAAGGCTGTGGGTGCTGTGGCAGTGGCCGCACTGGAGGTGACACCTCTGCTCTGGCTCTGCCACCTGCGCTGGCGCCGATGGCTYTKCTGKGGCTGCTCATCCTGCTGGCCCTGGCCAGGCCCGTGTGGGGCACCTGGGACACCTGCAGGTCAGTGGTTCCAGGCTCTGGGAGGGAGCTGGAGGAACACTTGGGSACTTCCCTGGCAGAACTGTGGTGAAAGATGCCCCTCGGGGTTGTCTGGCCCTGCTGCCGCTCAGCACCAGGTGGGACTTTCAGCCTGAGCAGCAGCAGAGCAGGGCAGTGATGGCTTTGTGCTTCCAGAGGGACCTGCGGGCTCCGGCCCATGGCCTCTGACCACAGCTCTGCTGTTCTCGACTACAACTCCGTGGTTTCTGCTGCTGGCACGTCCCGTGTGGGTGGCACCAGTGTCCAGCCAGGGGCCTGGCCCGGCATTGTCAGCATCCAGGCCACCTGGGAGAACGGCACGTGGCACATTGTGGCGCCGGTGTCTCCTCAGCTCCCAGTGGGTGCTCACGGTCGCACACTGCTTCGCCAGGGCGAAGAGACAGCAGGGACAAGATGTGCCCAGAGCACGGGCAGGCGCCCAGCCTCCAGCACCACGGGCCCTTCCTGTCCACTGGGCAAGCAGAAGGCCGGGAAATGCTGGCTGCTGCAGCCGCTGGCTCTGCTCCCTGTCACCCTCTGTCAATCTGCTCCCAGGGGCATCTCCATGTGGATGTGGTGATCGGGGCCACAGATCTGACTCAGATGGGCCCTGAGCTGTGGTGAGACGCATCAGAGGCTCTGGTGCACCAGCACTATGTGGCTGCCACGGCCAGAACGACATCGCCCTGGTGGAGGCTGGACCAGCCCTGGAGTGCAGCGACTACATCCAGCTGGCTGCGTGCCCGACGCCTCGCTCAGAGGTCTCAGAGCTGAAATCCTGCTACATCGCCGCTGGAACTTTGCCAGACGTGAGTTCCCAACGGAAATGTGTGCTCCGGGGCGAGCTGGGCACCGGAGAACGGGCTGGGCAACAGACACGGGAACAGGAGCTGGGACCGCTGGGGACACGGGCTGGGAACCGGGAACAGGGGCCTGGGCACAGACAGGGACAGTGGGCTGGGCAACAGAACAGGGACAGGGGCTGGGCAAGAACAGGGACAGTGGGCTGGGCACAGACAGGGACAGCGGCTGGGCACCAGCGGGACACAGGGCTGGGCACAGCCGGGGAACGGGCCTGGGCACAGACAGGGACACGGGCTGGGCACCCAAGAGACACGGGCTGGGCACAGAAGGGGACATGGGCTGGGAACCCTGGGGACATAGGCTGGGCACAGACAGGGAACAGGGGACTGGGCACAGCAGGGAACAGGAGGCTGGGCACAGACAGGGACAGGGGCTGGGCAAGAGGGACAGGGCTGGGCCCCTGGGGACTACGGGCTGGGCACAGACAGGGACATGGGTGGGCACCGGAGACACGGGCTGGGCACAGACAGGGCACAGGGGCTGGGCACAGAGAGGGACACGGCTGGGCACAGACAGGGGACAGGGCTGGGACAGCGAGGGAAGGGCCTTGGGCACAGACAGGGACAGGGGCTGGCGCACAGACAGGGAACAGGGGCTGGGAACCCTGGGACACGGGTGGGAACCCTGGGGACACGGGCTGGGCACAGACAGGGACATGGCTGGGCACCTGGGACATGGGCTGGGCACAGACAGGGACACAGGCTGGGCACCCTGGGGACACGGGCTGGGCACAGACAGGACACGGGTGGGCACCCTGGGGGACAGGCTGGGCAACAGACAGGATCACGGCTGGGCACAGACAGGGACACGGGCTGGGCACAGACGGGGACACGGGCTGGGCACAGACAGGGACACGGGCTGGCAGAGACAGGGACACATGGGGCTGGGCACCAGACAGGGACACGGGCTGGGCACCCTGGGACACGGGCTGGGCCAGACAGGGCACGGGCTGGGCACCCTGGGAGCACGGGCTGGGCACAGACAGGGACAGGGGCTGGGCACAGACAGGGACACGGGCTGGGCACCCTGGGGAACGGCTGGCACAGACAGGGACACGGGCTGGGCACAGACAGGGACACGGTGGGCACCCTGGGACACGGCGCTGGCACAGACAGGGACACGGGCTGGGCACCTGGGGACACGGGCCTGGGCACAGACAGGGACACGGCTGGCACTGGGGACACGGGCTGGGCACAGACAGGGACACAGGCTGGGCACCCTGGGACAGGGCTGGGCACAGAGAGACAAGTGGCACTGGATAACGGGCTGGGCACAGAAAGGGACAGGGGCTGGGCAGCAGAGAGGGACAGGGGCTGGGCACACTGGGACCGGGCTGGCACAGACAGGACACGGCTGGCGCAGCAGGGACACGGCTGGGGCACCCTGGGGACACGGCTGGGCACCCTGGGACACGGGCGGGCAACAGACAGGGACACGGCTGGCACAGACAGGGGACGTGGGCTGGCACAGGACAGGGTCGGCCGCAGACGCCCAGCAGGGCCCGAGCTCAGCCCGGGCTGGGGAAGGAGTCCGCCAAGACGGGCATGGAACGGGATGAGCTGTAAGGTCCTGCTCACCCAAACAATTCGCTGGCCCTGTGGAACCTCGGGGAGATGGTCTGGCCCCTTCCCAGGCCAACAGCCAGGGACACAGCTGGACATTGCTCTGTGGGGAAGGGGCCGGACACAGCTGGACATTGCTCTGTGGGAAGGGGCAGGACAAGCTGACATTGCTCTGTGGGGAAGGGGCAGAGCCTAGGCCTGGGAAGGGGGTTCACCCCAGGCTGGGGAGGGGATGGGTACCGAGCTGCTGGGGCTCATTCCCCTCTGTGCCCACAGCTCAGGGAACAAACATGGTGCTGCAGGAGTCCAAGGTCCACCTCATGGACACGGAGCTCTGCAACAGCAGCCCATGGTATGCAGGGGCTGTTCATGCTGACAACCTGTGTGCTGGGTACCCACAGGGYGGCATTGACACCTGCCAGGTAGGAGCGTGTGATGAGTCCCTCAGCCCCCAGCAGCACAGGGACYCCCTCATCCCCCACATGCAGCCCAGCCTGTCCCCTGTCCACCCCTCCCTTCCCCACAGCAGCCCCCACAGTCCCTGAACCATCTCTCCTGGCACAGGGGGACAGCGGGGGTCCCCTCGTCTGCAAGGACAATGAAGCTGACTACTACTGGCTAGTGGGATTGAACAGCTGGGGAAGAGGCTGTGACAGAGCCAGGCACCCCGGGATCTACACCTCCACTCAGCACTTCTACAACTGGATCCTGCTCCAGACGGGACTGAGCCCAGCAGAAAGAGCTGGTCCAGCACCRGAGCCAGTTGTCACCTTGGCCCCCGAGGAGGAGCCTGAGGAAGCAGAAGAAGCAGAGGAAGCAGAGGAACCAGAGGAACCAGAGCAACCAGAGGAACAGATCAACTTGACCCCTGAGTACAACCAGAAACCAGCAGTGACATCCTCGGGCACGTCACTGCCCATGGCATTCCCACACCAGATCCTGGTGCAACTCTGGAATCTGGTGCAGGAGTTCCTGCAGTTTTAGAAGGACAAAAAAGCCTGAGCAGCAGCAGGATGAGCAGGATCCAGGGCTACAGTGGATCACGGCAGCTCCAAGGCAGCCTTGGGGCCAGAGGCTTCTCTGTCCTGCCCGCGCTGCTGCGCTGCAGCCACAGCGATGCTGACGTGACTGAGGTGTTGAAGTAAAGTTTCTGTGTTCACCAACTTGCAGGCTYGCAGAGTCCCTGCTCTGTCTGTCCATCTGCTGGGCTGTTCACATTCATTCTTCAGCCTGGAGAGGGCTCCAGGGAAACCTCAGTGCCCCTYGCATTGAAGCAGATTCTAATAGTGGGGGAGAGMGGCTTTTTGCATGGGCAGGCCATGATAGCACAAGGAGGAATGGATTAAATCTAGAGGAGGGGAGATTGGGATGAGGTGCTGGGAAGGAGTTTTTACTCAGGGGGTGGTGAGGCCCTGGCACAGGGTGCCTGGAGAAGCTGTGGCTGCCCCTGGATCCCTGGAAGTGTCTAAGGCCAGGTTGGACAGGACTTGGAGCAACCTGAAATAGTGGAAGGTGTCCCTGTCCATGGCAGGGGGTGGAATGAGGTGACCTTTAGGGTCCCTTTCTAATCAAACCATTCCATGTTTCCATGACTGTTTTAAGAGTGTGAGTATCCTGCTCTCTGGAATGCAGCAACTTGTGCACACATGCACACACAGACAAGAGCYATGGCCACATCCAACAAGCTGGGACAGAACCAGCCCCTCGTGTGAGCCCACCTGTGTCAGCTGTATGGACTGGGAAGGAGAAGCCTCCTGTGCTCAGCAGCCCCTGGGGTCTGGCTGTTCTGGGGCAGAATGGGGACAGCAGCCCAGGGATGGCAGCAGAGGTCATGGGTGGACTGAGGCAGCACTGGCTCATCTGGAAGCAGGCTGGGCTGGCCTGTGGCCTTAAAACAACCTGGGACCTGCCTCCTTACAGCAGCAGTGCGGGAAGGATGCCATCATAGCTTTGTAAAAAATATCCTTTAGTGTTTGCTCTCTGCAGCAGGTACCACTACAGTGCCTGGGCAGGATCCCTCCTGCAGGTCCAGGATGGCTCACTTCTCCTAGGCAGCTCTGTCCTGAAGGAGCAGTGGGAACGAGCCACCATCCATGGGGAACCATGTGGATCCTCCCGTTCCTCTCCTGAGCGAAATGTGCAGCAGCGGGGGCCGAGCCAATGAAGATCCTGCCCAGGTAGGCTCCCACAAGAAGGGAAGAGGCCCAGCTGCCCATCACCACAGCTCTAGGGCATGAGAAGCATCACTGTCCTCCACACAGGCCCCAGAAGTCCAGAGCCAAGGGGAAAACAGGCTCAGGGTCCAGGCCTAGGCAGATGAGGGCTCCTCTTCAGTGCAACTCTTCTCTTTGTCTGGCAAATCCTTGCTTGTGTTCTGCAGGTCAAAGCTCTGGAAAGGAGCAGGASAAGGAACTGCTGAGAAAAGACACAGACTGCAACAACTGTATCTGCTGTGGCTCTTTTAGACTCTGCCTAGGGCAGTGAGAGCTCTCAGGATGGTTCCCACTTCCCCCCTCCCAGCCCAGACTGAGCAGCACACAAAGCCCAGCAGAGGGCAAAGCTTCCCGTGCTGCAGTTTCCCCCCTTTGCCACAGGGGAAAAAGAGCAGAACTGCTCAGACTGAGCAGGGACAGAGCCTTCCCTACCTCCAGCTCCCKCAGGACCTCGTCCATGAAGTCTCCCGACTGCTGTTTGTAAGCCACGGCCAGTCTGATGGCGTCGTTGAAGAGCTGGTGGGAAGGACAAGGCTGTCACTCACAGRATGGGGCACACGGGCATAGGGTTTCTGTAGCAGATGGAGACTGTTCCCACATCCCAGGGGGAAAAAACCCTCTGCAGCTCTCCATAGCCACTCACATGGAGCTGAAATGATGGACCATTTCCTGCTCTCTGTGCCCACAGCAGCCCCCATGTCCCTGGGCTGCCAGGGGGCCTCGTGGACACCAAGCCCAGCAGTCAAACGCCCATCTCACCTTCACCACGTTGGTGCCATCAGCAGCAGACACAAAGTAAAAGGGCAAACTGAACTTCCGGGCAAAATTGAAGCTTTTCTGGGTCACCTTCATATCGGCTGAGGCAGACAAAGAAGACATGGTCAGTCAGACATGGCAGGAGGTGTGGAAGGTGGTGTCTTCTGTGTGACACATCAACCCCTGCTGAGCCMGACGAGCCACAGCCCTGTGACAGCAATCACCAAGGGCCRGCTGGCATTCCCCATGGGAGGGAACCTTCCAGCATCCTGCAGAGCCAGGTGAACAGTTCTGTCAGCAGCTACATTGAGACACTTCAGCACAGAGGAGTCTGCAGGCTGAAGGAGCACCAAGGCCATCCTTGACTGATCCAGGGAAGCCACAGAACAGCTTTGGCTTCCTTTTGCTGCCATTTTTGACCAGGTGCTACTCCAATCACTTTTGGGCTCTTGATGGAGAGAATAGGCAGTGTGATAAGGACAGAACTAGAAGAAAAATGCTTGAATAAAACTGAAATGGATGAAATTTGCACTTTTAATTGCTGGTGACGCAGGACAAGCACCTGTAAGACAGCAGCTGAGGTCAGCACAGGACCCAGCCCTGGGGGACTGAGGAAATCCTCTGGACCAAACAGACAAGGGACATTGGTTCTCAGTAAGGACAGGAGTGAATCCCAGCACGACCCTGGCAAGCTGGGAGCAGAAGGCACACTCACCATCAATCTTGTTGGCCACCACAATGCACGGAATCTCTGGGCGGAATTCCCTCAGCTCCTTGTACCACCTGTTCAGGTTCTTGTAGGTGACCTTCCGCTGCACATCAAACACCTTCCAAGAGAGAACCACCTATCCCGGGGCCAGCCCAGCACTGACTGACCCAGGACAGCTCTGACCAACACAAGGACACAATCCAGAATGCTCCCGGGAATACAAGACAAAGGGAACTGGGCGTTAATAGAAAGGGTGAGACAGAAAGGGACAGTATTGCCAAGCCCAGCCAGCAGGAAACAGCCCCTCGATGTCCTTTACACTGTCCTGTGTCCTGTGCAAGTCCCTGCCACCCACACAGGGAGCTGGCACTGGGAACAGTTTGTGCCAAACAGGATCAGATGTGTTCTGACAACTAAACCACCAATGAAAATCACTGGTGGAACAGTGGAAAGTGAGAGTGATAGGACAAACCAGGAGATCTGAGCAGGACAGGAGCCAACAAAACTGGCAACAGGGGCAAACATGAGGACATTGAGAAGACAGCAGAGCCAGGGGATAGAGGAAAAGGGTTACCAGAAGAGACAGACCAGAGCTAACCAGGTCCATCTACAGGGGGTTTATCTGGTGAGAGAAGAAACAATCTAGGAAAGTTTTTTAATCTACTGGAAGAGACAAGGAACACATGGCAGTGTAACCATCAAAGTAACACAAAGGCCAAGTGTCCCTGAGACCACTGTGCACCCAGGTCCCACGGGTGCAGCTGAGACCCCCTCACCATGATGCAGGCATGGGCCTGGTGGTAGTACGAGGCGTGCATGCTCTGGAACCGCTCCTGGCCCGCTGTGTCCCAGAAGTCTGTAACACAAAAACAGCTCACAATGACACAACTCACCGAGCTCTGTTCTTCTCACAACTTACACCCAGGAGGCAAAGCATAGCCCACCTCCTCAGAGACACAAACTGAGCTTCACCTCACCAATCTGAAACACCTCAGGGTTAAGAAACTGTGCCAAACTGGSACCTTTCCTTACTGGGCTCAGCTGTGGGCTGTGCTGGCACTGGCCAACAGCAAAGGAGAAGCCACCAGTGACACGACAATGTCCCTGTGGGACAGCAGGACCAAGACAGGCAGAAGTGCACAGAGCAGTACCCATGTCTGGCACTCTGTCACTAGGGATGACAACGGGAAACTACCTAAAACTCCAGGAGCTGCTGGGCACTGCTGATTTCTGACCCAGCAATGGTCAGCTGGGGCCCTGCCGTGGGAAATGCTCCAGCTCCTCTCACAGACATCTGACTCTGCTCTCCCAGGGACAGGAATCATTCGGAAGTGCTGAAGGTAAGTCAGCCAGAGGCAAACAGGTTCCAGTCCATGAAGTTCTGTGTACACCAGATATCATGGGGCAAACCTGGACACGGCCGTGCCTTTAGCTGTTGGTGCAGCTCAGGTGGAGATCCTCCACCTCTCACTGGGTTTGTAGGTTCATATCTGGCTCTGGTTTGCTGTATAAATTGGCAGCRCTTCAGTTAAGAACCTCAGTGTAGTCACACCTCTTGTCAGCTGGACCCAAGCATGGTGCTGTACCCAAAGCCAAATGAGCCAGTTTCCTTAGGAATTCCTTTGCAATGATACAGTTACTGAACTCTGTGTCAGACCTACTGGACAGTGACTTTCTTAAACTGCCCAAATACAGACAGGTCCCCACCAGACCACATTTACATTCACTGTCCGTGTCCCAATGAAGATGTTGAGCAGTGTCAGCCCCAGCCCCAACGAGCCATGACCAGTGACTCCGTGCGGAGTCCATCCAGACCATTCTTTATCCTCCGACTGTCCACCCGTCCATCCAACCCCTGTCTCTCCAGCTCAGAGTCCAGGACATCGTGGGGACAGTGCCCTGCACCTGTCTCTTATACACATCTAGATGTGTATAAGAGACAGTCCTCCGACTGTCCACCCGTCCATCCAACCCCTGTCTCTCCAGCTCAGAGTCCAGGACATCGTGGGGACAGTGCCCTACACTCTGCCAAGCCCAGGGGGATGATGGCAGTCACTTTGCCCCATCCACCGATGCTGCAGCCCCGTTCCAGAAGGGCACCAGATTTGTCACGATGCTGTTGGCTATCAAAACACGTAACCGAGACCCAGACCGAAGGGATCTGCCCTTCCGTGCTGTTCCCTCTGCCATGGCACCCCACGTCCCCGGGCTGGCCCCACTCACCCACGCGGACCTCCTGCCCGCCCACGCGGGCGCGGTGCTGGTACAGCGTCAGGGCGAACGTGGAGAGCTGCTGCGGCTGGCTGCGGCGCGTTAAGGACCCACCGAGAGGGGCAGAGCCGCTCCGCAGCGCCCACCGTGCCCGCCCCGCTCCCCGCCGCCAAGGATACAAGCCATCGAGCAGGAACCTCTCCAGCAGCCTGCCGAGAGAGCGAGCACGTGTCCCGGTGAGCCGCGGCCCCKCCGCCGCGGCCCGGCTCCGCGGGACCCCCGCCCCGACCCGCGGGACGCCCGCGCCCCACGCACTTGGACTTGCCCACGGCGCTGTCGCCCAGGCAGATGATCTTCACCGTCTCCTCGGCGCCGGCCGGGGCCTTATCCCGGGCCCCATCCCGGGCCCCGTCCGGGGCCTCCTCCCGCGCCGCGGCCCGGCCCTGCTCCTCCGCCGCCGTCGCCATGGCAGCGCCTGCGCGTCCCCGCTGCCGCGCGACGCGCCCCGGCCCCGCCCCATCCTGGCCCCGCCCCCATCCCGGCCCCGCCCTCTATCCCGGTCCCGCCCCCATCCGGCCCGGCCATGGCGGCCCCCGCGCGGCGGCTGCAGCTGACGCTGGCGCTGCTCAAGCCGGACGCCGTGGCCCATCCGCTCGTGTGCGAGGTGAGAGCCGGGCCGGGCGCGGCACGGCACGGCACGGCACAGCAAGCACAGCAGGCCTCGCCACGACCCTCCCCAGCGCCGCCTCTTCCCGCAGGCCGTGCACGCCGCCATCCTCCGTCACCGCTTCCTCATCGTCCGCGCCAAGGAGGTGCGGTGCGGCGCGGAGCAGAGCCGCCGCTTCTACCGGGAGCACGCAGGTACGAGCGGGGCTCGGGGGCCGGAACGGGGTGCTGCCCCGGGCCGGTGCCGACTCGGTCCGTGTCTGTCCGCAGGGCGTTTCTTCTACCAGCGGCTGGTGGAGTTCATGGCCAGGTACGCGCCGTGGCTCTGCGCTGCCGTGACCCGTGTGCGGAGCTGGGAGGCTCTCGGCATCGTGGCCTGCTGTGACAGCAGCGATACCTGGCGGGTGGCACCCCCGGAGGTGCTGGAGGGCATCATGCGGAGTAGGCCAGCGGTGCCAACGCCGTGGGCTCGGTGCCGCGCTGGGACCGTGCCCGTCCCCACGGCGTGGCAGGGCAGGCCAGGGCCCAGCGTGGCAGCCCGTGGCAGCTGTACTGTGCAGGTTTGTAAAGACGAATAACCTGTTTGTAATGAGCTCTTCGTAATCTTTTCTCCTGCTGTTCCCTGGCCCTTGCTGCAGTGGCCCCATGTGGGCTTACATCCTGGCCCATGAGAATGCTGTCCCTCTCTGGAGATCCCTGATGGGACCCACTAAAGTGTTCCGAGCCCGACACAGCGACCCAGACTCCATCCGAGGTGCCTAYGGCCTTACGGACACCAGGAACACGACCCATGGCTCAGGTAGGCCTGGCATTCCTGGATGGTTCTTGGGGAGGCAGGAACGATGGTGCTYTGTCCACCTTTGCTTTAGTTCTGGGGCTCCAAGTGAGCAATTTGTTCCCTTCTGCAGACCCCACGCACACCTGGCTAGGTGCAGCCTAGCCAGGCACCTTTGGAGCGCAGCACGTGTTTGTGGTGGCAGACTGGCATCTCATTGCCTTTCCCTCTCTTTTGGCAGACTCACCTGCCTCAGCCAGCAGAGAAATTGCCTTTTTCTTCCCCGAGTTYGACGAGCAGCGCTGGTACGAGCAGGAGGAGCCGCGGCTGCGGCGCGGGCAGCTGTTGCACAGTGCCCAGCAGTGCCTGCTCGGGGCTCAGCCCGCACAGGTGACCCCAGTGACTGGGCAGGGGGTGCTGTGCTGGCCTGGCAGCCCTGTGGGCAACCTCCTGGGCAGCAGGCACAGAGCTGTGCTGTGTGCCGGGGAGCGTGGGAGGGGGAAAGCAGCCTTGTGCTGCCTGGGGTCAGATTATTGGTGTAACAGGCAGGGGCTGGGGGCTGTAGGAAGAGTTCCCTCAGCAGTGCTCATGCTGACAGTCTGGCCGTGCAGCTCACTGGCTCCCTGAGYTTTTTTGGGTGTGAACAGGACAGGTGAATTGGTCAAGGGCCAGGTGAAGGATGGGTTGCTTGTTCCAGGTGGGATTGGCCTGGGTTTGCTGATGGGAAGCCTCAGATTCTCCCAGCTGGCTGTTCCCACAGTGCCTCAGGGAGAAAAGGAGGAAGAAGAATGTGAAGAAAGACRTCATCAGCAGGGCAAGATGAACTGTTCTGTTCTTGCTCACCTGCAACTGGGCTGGGAAATGAGGAGCTTTGCCAATAGCTCTGCATGTGAGAGCACTTGGAGCCCTCAGTGTCCACGGCCTGACTGGGTGCCGGGGCAGTTCCRTGTCCTTGGGAAATGGGATGAACAAGGCCATGGAATTACCCAGATATGTGGTGGAACAATGACAGGGTGGTGCAGGAGGGCTTAGTTGGGAGGTACAGAGCCAGGTCCAGGCAGCTGATTTGCATTTCTCTCTGTGATGCTGTGTGAGATGTGTTCCTCAACRGGGTTTCAGTCCATTCATGCTGTCTCCCTATGGGCTCCTTGCAGTGCTGCCATTTTAGTTACAGTGCCCTGTTGGAATTTCCTTTGGGCAGTCCCAAATGCTCGGGCTGGGGAAGGTGTGCTGTGCTTGGGGCAGGAGAGCTGAGCTGAGATTCAGCAGAGCTCTGGCACATCACAGAGTCAGGGCAGGGACTCTCCAGGTGCTTCCAGAATCCCATGAGCTGTTGGGTACTGACTGACTGACTGACTCTGTGGTGGAAAGCACGGCCCAGACTCGCCCAGCTCACGTGTTTGTGCTCCCTCCTCCTCCTGTCTGGGATCAAATGGTCGTTGTTCTGTTCCAGGTACAGATCCAGGCATCTGCAGGACACCACTGCTGTCCCTGTCCTCAGCAGTGTCCAGAGTGGATCTGCTCAGGATCCTGTGTGTCTTCACACAGGTCTGAGAGCTGTTGTCCCCCGTGCTGTTGATACTTTATTGATATTTTGTCATGTTTTTTAATTGATTCTGGGAGGTTTTGCTCAGATCTGTGTGTTTTTCTTTTAACTATTAAACTTTACTATTTTTCACCTTTCTTCTTTTATGTTGTGCTTTCCTTTTGGGATATTCCTTGGTAATATCATTAACTGATAATTCCTGGCTCACACTTGCCACTTTTGAAGTTTCGGTCTTTTTTCCTACTCACTTGCAATGGTTACACTTGGGAAAAGGGCCCTTTTGAACATTGCCAGTGCAGAGAACTCTGCCAGCAGGATTGTCACAGTGACACCACCTCACAGCCACCGTGATTCAGGTACCTGCTGGGTGGCACCTTGACATTGCCCTGGCCCTGAGGCTGTACCTGAGSACAGGTGCTCACACTGGGCAGCCCATTGCCCCAGACAGAGGATTTGTTGTGTGAATCTAAAGCTGTCCAGCGGACTTTATCAGAGACCTGAGGCTGAAGCACTTGGTGTTTGATGCAGGAGACAGTGTCAAAACTGATTTTTTCTCTCCAAGGAAGTCTTAAAAAATGTCACAGGTAACTCTGCTTGGAGGGCTCTTATCAAAGTGGGTTTGTTTGCTTTGGGGTTTTTTTTCTCATTTTCTTTTTCTTTTCCTTGTAAATACCCAGTAAGTGATTTTTGGCTTTTCCAGTGGTGCTTGCCCCATCGCTGGCAGTTTCCTGGGCTGAGCTGGATGGGCCTGGAGCAGCCTGGTGTAGTGGGTGACATCTCTGTTCATGGCAGGGGCATGGAGCTGGATGAGCTGTATGGTYCCTSCCAGCCCAAGCCATTCCATGCTGATGGGTGTGTGTTACAGCAGTAAATCAATCTCCCAGCTGGTCTCAAACCCAGACAATGTGGCACCTCAGTACTGGTTTGAAGGGCGGTTTGAGATCCCTGGAAGCTGCAGGTGCCTGGCCCACCTGTGGGGTCTGTGCACAGAGCTGGTCACAGCTGTGTGTCTGCAGCAGCTTCTGCCCCAGGTGCTGCTGCAAAGCACTGCCTGGGGTGCACCTGCAGGGACACCTCAGGTGTGGAGCTGGGACTCCTCCTACCTGTGAGTTTGGGCCTCAACTTGATCTGCTCTTGGAAGAATTGAGCAGGTTTGTGTCAGCGCTAGAGGGGACAACACGGTTTGGCCTGGGAAGAAGGGAAGGAAAGGCTTCAGAGGGAAATCAGTGCTGCTCCCAGCCCAGGCCTGACCTCAGTYCCTGCCACCACGGGCAGAACCCTCTCAGCTTGAGGAATTTAATTTGATTTATTGCTGTAACACAAACTTTTAGTTTCAGGTACCAAGGAAAACCCAAGATAATGACTGAAGAAACACCTGGGGAAGCACCTTTCCTCTACTTTCCCAGGTTCAGCTTCAGTCCAGCATCTTTTCTCCCCTCTTTTCCTGCAGGTTCTGCCTCCTTTCTCCCAGTCCCTGGGAGAGGTGGCACAGCACAGAGGGCTGGGGCTGGGCTGGGCATTGCTTTTCTACTTGTTTCTTCCTCTTTCCTTCTTGTTTACTTACTGATGGCACACCCACAGGCTTCAGTCCCTCAGGTGTGTACCTGCCCCCTGGGCTGGTCTCTTCAGGGAGAAATGGGCCAGTGGGGATTTCATGAAGTTTCTAGAGGAAAATGCCGTTTCCTGCACCTGGGCAGGGATGTTGTGACGGTGGTCACAAGGGCTCTTGATTGAGSGAAGAGACRAGAACRTTGACTCCATGATCAGAAGGCTTGATTTATTATTTTATGATATATACATATACTATAACTATACTAAAAAGAAAAGGAAGCATAGGTTTCCAGAGGCTGCTACCTAAGCTAAGAAAAGAAAGTAAAGAATGATAACAAAGCCACTCTCTCGGACTCTCTCCRAGAGAGCTCAGTTCTGGATTGGCCATTAATTCTAAACATCCAAGCTGGGCCAATCCAGACGGACCTGTTGCATTCCACAGCAGCAGATAGCCTATTGTTTATATTTGTTTCTGAGGCCACAGCTTCTCAGAAGGAAAAATCTTAAAGAAAGGTTTTTCACAAAGAGATGTCTGTGACAGGAGGTTTCCATTTGCCAACACTCACGTGAGGGACCAGAGAAGCATCTGGCTGTCCTGATGGCCATGAGCCACCCCTGAGTCAGCAATGCACCTCTGTGGTCTGACAGCATCCTCAGGTGTGGGAGCCAGGGCACTTGGCCACAGGTTACCCCCATCCCCTCCTGGGGCACAGGTAAGGCCACATCTGGAGCACTGGCACCAGGTTTGGACTCCCCAGTGCAAGACAGCCTGGTCAGAACTGGAGTCCAGCATGGATTGATTAGGACATCTGAGAATCTGGCAGGTAAGGAGAGGCTGAGGGCTGGGACTGCTCAGACTCAGGAGCTCGGTGGGATTTATCAATGGGTGGAAATCCCAGGTGTGAGCAGTGAAGGGAAGCTCAGGTATCCCAGGTATAGACACAAGGCAATGGAAACGACCTGAAAACTGGCAATTTCACTGAGACATAAAAAAACCCTCCTTTATTATTTTTATACTGCAAGGGTGATAAAATAAGGCCAGGAGCCCCTAAGCCAAGGCAGGGCTTTGGTCTCAACACCCTCTGGAGTTCCTTTCTGTGCTCCTGGGCAGGTGTGGGCCCCGGGGTGTTGCTGCAGTGGCAGGGGATGCCCCGGGGCCACGTGGGCACCTGGGCAGCAGGTCAGGCCTCTCCTTCCTCCAGCAAGGCCATAATTMCTACCAGCCCCACCTGGGGGGCTCTGCTGCTGTTCAGTATTTCCCTCTCTGCAGCTGATCTGTGTTRGAACCCTGGATGCTGAGAATTTCAGACTTTCTGTGCTGACGTGCTCTGAGCCCCAAGAGAACACAGCATTTGACCTGAGGCTGTGGAGAAGGCTTCCAGAACTGATTGATAGCACTTGTATTATGGGTGTGTAGCTGGTTAGAAGTGTGTGATATCACAGGGTGGAAAATTTAGAGTTTAAGGTTTTAGAATATAGTAATATATGTAGAGCAAGATGGAGGTTTTAGCACGGTAGCTGGTCCTTCTTCACCTTCCTTTTTCTTCATGAGTTTGGGTGATTTTGTGTAATTGGACAGAAAAGTCTGCATTGCAGACTTTGAGTGATTAGTTATAGGGTTAAACATGAAAAAAATTTAGGTACCATTTCTTAATTGGATAGTTTAGCCTTAAAAGACCATGTACAGAAAGATTGTTAGCCATTTTGTAGCTTGTTAGTAGAATGYTGTAGAACTCACCACTTCTAATAGAGATAAGAAATAATAAACACCYGAGTCTGGACACAAAACTGTCTTGAGTGCTTCAATCTCCACCTTGACAGAGGCAGAAAAGAAGCCAAGAACCAGCAGATCTGCTCTTCTYACAACAGCCTGTGTCCTGCTTTTCCCAGGTCCAGGGACAAGGAAGAATGGATACAATGGAAATAAAGACAAATTTACCGCTTCAGTGCTGGCTGCACTTGTCTCTGCTAAAGCTGCRTCTCACTGTGCAGAGCTACAGACAAGGGTGTTGTAGGTGGCCAAAGATTTTGTGGATTTGATCTTGTATCAGGCTGTGGGTTCTCACATGGAAAAGAAAAGGAGCCTGGGAAAGCAGCCACAGAATCAAATCCCAGGCAAACAGAAGTAATGGTGTTCAGGGAAGGCTGTGCCAGAGCAGTCCAATCCATMCCCACTCTGAAAGTTCCAAGGGATTAGCAAACAGTCATCTCAGATTTGGGGGGCACAACCCTGTTGGCCACAGTTTTCCCACAGAGCTGCTGTACAAAGCAGGAGGAACAAGGAATGAGAGAAACACCAAACTGCAAAAAAAAATCCTCATAGATTGGGACTGTTTTCTTCCTAGCATAGAAAATACTCTCCTGTAGGAGCAACAGGGATAGGACAGTCAGGACGGATGGAGACGAGAGATCTCTGAAGCCAGGGCTTGGAACTTGGGGTTCATTGCAAAGGGCCTGGGTGCAGGGGCCTTTTGGGATTTGGGATTTATTGCACAGGGCCTGGTGCAGGGGCCTTTTGGGATTTGGGGGTTTATTGGCAAAGGGCCTGGGTGCAGGGGTCCTTTTGGATTTGGGGTTTTATTGCACAGGCCTGGTGCTAGGGCCTCCTTTGTGATTTGGGGTTTAATTTGCACAGGGCCTGGGTTGGCAGGGGCCTTTTGGGATTTGGGTTTATGCAAGGGCCTGGTGCAGGGGCCTGCTGGGATTTTGGGGTTTATTTGCAAAGGGCCTGGGTGCAGGGGCCTTTGGGATTTGGGTTTTATTGGCAAAGGCCTGGTGCAGGGCGCCTTTTGGAATTTGGGGTTTATTGAAGGGCCTGGGTGCAAGGGGCCTGCTGATTTGGGTTTTATTGCAAGGGCCTGGGTGCAGGGCCCTGATGGATTTGGGGTTTATTGCAAAGGGCCTGGGGTGCAGGGGCCTTTGTGGAGTTGGGGTTTATGCAAAGGCCTGGGTGCAGGGCGCTCTGCGCCATTCGCGCGGTTTATTGCAGAGGGCCTGGGGCAGGGTGCCTCTGGGATTTTGGGGTTTATTGCAAAGGGCCTGGTGGCAGGGGCCTTTTGGAATTTTGGGGTTTATTGCAAGAGGGCCTGGGTGGCAGGGGCCTGCCTGGGATTGGGGTTATTGCAAGGGCCTGGGTGCAGGGCCCTGCTGGGATTTGGGGTTTATTGCAAAGGGCCTGGGTGCAGGGGCCTTTTGGAACTTGGGGTTTATTGCAGAGGGCCTGGGTGCAGGGGCCTGCTGGAGCTGCCAGCCACAGCTCAGAGCAGATCTGAGAGAGGAGCCCCAAAGAGAGAGAGAGAGAGAGCAAGAGGAAAAGAGAGGCTGAAAGAGAGCAAAGTTCTTGTTACAATACAATAAATCTTCTTCTGTGCTGAATATTCTATTTTTCACTAACCAGTTTAGTACAAGATACAAATCCTACAGCATTTACATACAGCCTATAAGAATCATTACACTACCACACTGTGTTACATTTTAAACCCTAAAAACTCCTCTTTGGGCCCCTTCTGCCAAGCTGTAGGGTCTGYTCTGACCCTTGGACCTGTCTGCAGGCAGAGGGTGTTGTTCTATCAAAAGGGGATTACCTTCAGTCGGGCCACACCATTGCTTTCCAGTTGTTCAGTAACTGAGGGATCTCAAAGCTTGCTTTCATTTCAATCTCACTTACAGTTTCCATATTCTCAAAATCTTTTGCCAGGCAATCATATTCATAAGGCTTTCCTGTTTCATCTTCCCTAACACTCTCCCACTCTCCCCGAGACAGGCCAAGCAGGGGCTGGATTTGGACACTGACCAGACATAACTGAGCTTGATGTGATGCCACAGACCAGGAAAACCCCATGACAGACCAGACTCCTGTCTACACAGACAAGCTGTCCACCTGGGCTCCTCCTCACCTGCGTCCAGACAGCCACATCTCTGTGATACACTGCCCAAAGCCCTGGCAGGCTCCAGGAAGAACCAGTTTTCATCTCTCCTTCAGATCCCRATCCCAATTATCAACATGTCCAGGACCTGATTGGCCCATCCATTCACACATGGCTATTGAGTGCTTGTATTAGCCAGAYTTCCTCATTAATGCTCCCCTGCCTTCCAAAACATTCCAGATAAACAAAAGACAGTTCTGTATCTCCCACAGCACCTGGAGAAAGTTMAAAGTCATCAGTTGTGCAAAGCAGCTGCTGTTGCTGGAGCTGAATATTTAAATTGAACATGGGGCTGTGTTGATCCTTTCCAGAGAACAGATGTTTTATGGAAACACTTTAGAAATCCATCCCTCCCCTGAGTACAGGAGAGTTCTGGAAGCAACAGGAGGGATGAGTTTTGGTGACAGCACTGTTGGAGTGTCTGTGCAGTCCTGAAGCAGCTCCTGCATGCAGCAGCAGCCATGGTTCAGCATTTCCCAGTCCCATCCCTGGGTACCTGCACAGGGACAACAGGCAGGAGAAGTTTAAACACTGGACAGAAGGAAAACAGCAGAAAAACAATAGATGTGAGATTGTGGCAGCACCATCCATCACAAAACTAAGCTGAACCAGAATTCAGATTATTATTTTTGTTATTTTGTGACAAAGTTTGGAGGTCAGATAAAGCAACTGAAAATCGTTGTGACAGAGAATAACAAGCCTGAGGCAAGGCCCAGGTCTCTGGTTCCAGCTTGGTCTGTACCCACAGATCAGGGATGGGAAAGGGGCAGCAAGGAGAGAAAAATTAGATAAATTGTGTTAAATTAAACCCTTTGGAAGTTAAAAATCAGAGGTGACAGCATAGGACCAAGAGGTACCAGAATGACTTGAACAAGTCATGCAAGAGGTATGCAATGCTGTAGTAACTGCTCCTACCTACTGTGGGATATACCTGCTGTGGCTGGAACAGAGCAAGAATTTGGGCAGGAGGTTCAATCAGGATTGCAAATAGCCCTGGAATCTTAACTTTTTGTTGTTGTTGTTGTTGCAAAAACAGATGTTTTCAAAATGCTTCCTGTCACCCAAATATTTCCCAGAGCCTGTCAAAGCACTGGCCAATTACTTACTGATTTCTCTTTTTGTTTTACTACAGCAGTTTCAGGTGTGTGTCCTGTGCACAGACATTTCAAGGGTGGTAGGTCTGTCCCATCTGGGGCCTTCCAGCTCCAAGTGCCTCTGGGATGTGACTGATTCCAGCAGCTGTGGATTAAGTGGCTGCCTTGAACTTTTACCAGCCCAGAACTTTTAACAGCCCGCTATGGGCCTCGTTTGCRCATTCACAAACATGCAGGGGAGCAGGTGGAGTGCTCTGGGCTTTTGTAATTGGCCCTGGAGCTCCTGCTCCCACAGACAGGA
The DNA here is from genome assembly GCA_002167245.1 of Sporophila hypoxantha. Classification (NCBI taxonomy): domain Eukaryota; kingdom Metazoa; phylum Chordata; class Aves; order Passeriformes; family Thraupidae; genus Sporophila; species Sporophila hypoxantha. Next base: position 115,531 of record NDFG01000463.1, read on the forward strand.
GGCTGTGGGGAATGGGACCAAGCAGGCAGACTGGGAACACAGGAACTTCTGTCTCCAACTTCAGCCTCCTGGTAAAAGTGCACTGATTGGCCTCAGGGGCAGAGCTGGTGCCCACACCTGGATGAGGAGCCCGGGGCTGGCCCTGTGCAGCCGGGGACAGAGCAGTGGGGAGAAGGGGACAGGCAGCAGGTGCCACCATGGCCCAGAAGGACCACGAGCAACCACCAGGCAAAAGTGCTGGTCAGTGATGACAGAAGGGACTTTCCTTGGTGCTTTCTGAGCACAAGTAGGCCAGGAAGAGCCAGTGGCCCCAGGGCTGCTGCCGTGACCACACTTTCCATGTCCAGGCCCCTGCAGGTGTTGGACCAACCCTGGGTCTGTCTCTTATACACATCTAGATGTGTATAAGAGACAGGAGCCAGTGGCCCCAGGGCTGCTGCCGTGACCACACTTTCCATGTCCAGGCCCCTGCAGGTGTTGGACCAACCCTGGGTAAGAGGCACTCGCTTTGTGTTTGTGAGTGCAGTGGTTTGGGCTTCTGCAAACATCAGCACACTGCAAACACCTGCAGATCCACTCAGCTTTGGCCAGTTTATGGTTAGACCATAAAACTGCAACCCCTCCTGCCCASTCTTCTTAAACACAAGTGTAAATTACACTGGACAAAAGCTTGGAACAGTACAATTTTCCTGAGACAAAAATCTCCTTGTCAAGTGTTGGGAGAAGAGTCTGGCAGGAATCTACAACCTCTCCCACAAGATGTGGGGTGAGGCTGTTGTCCTGTCTTGGATAGGCCAAAGTGGAAATGCCAAATTTAGCTTATTCTTATTCCTTGCCTGGTTCCAGTAACAGGTGGCCCTGACAATTTAGCTAAAATAATTTGAAAAATCCTGAAGGAAGTGCTTTTCCTGAGGAAATCATTGGGAGAAACCCCTGAAATATTATTATTGGAAAACCTGCTGAGAGTTTGATTCCRGCATCAGACTAGTGCTGGGCAAGGMCTGCTGGTCCAAGCCATGCTTTGAGCAGGCCCTTGCAGCAGAGGTGGCTCATCTGTGGCCAGGTGAGTGCTGAGAATCTCCAAGGTCAGAGTCCAGGGCCTCTCAGGGCCTTGATCCAGTGTTYCAAGGTTTTTTCCCTGAGGTCCAGYGAGGATGTCTCCTGTTCCAGCTTGTCCAAGTTGCCTCTCTGGTCACCATGCAGCTGTGAGCAGAGTCTGTACCCATCACCTCTCCCAGTGACGTGAGGCAACTGCAGACTGTGGTCAGGGCCCCCTTTTCCTCCCTCCAAAAACAGTGGGACATGAGGAAATCCTACAGAAGAGTGCCCATGGAGAGCACTTTAAAAAGTGGTGCTAGAGTCACAGACTCTCAGACTGATTTGGCTTGAGGGGGACCTTAAAGCTCATCCAGTTCCACCCCCTGTCTGGGGCAGGGACGTCTTCYACTAGACCAGGTCACTTCAAGCCATGTTCAGCCTGGTCTTGGACACTTCCAGGGATGTGGAAGCTGAACTGGAGAAGAAAAAGGGGAACACAGAASCACAAGCTCTAGGTTGTATGAAATCTGCTGGAACTGCTGTCTGGGTGACACCTGCAGGACAGGACAGTTTTAGTGCCCTCAAAACTGCATCTGACACAACCAAAACCACTGAGGGGAAAAACCTTGCAGCCTCAGGGAGAATCGTGGCTATCAACACGAGCCAGGTGTGGCTGCAGGGATCCTGGGCAGAGGCTGCCTGGGCAGCAGCAGGGTGAGCAGGGATGAGGGCCAGGAGGGCTCTCAGTGGGCACATGTCAGAGCAGCAGCAATGTCAGGGAAAGCACCTGCCCGGGCCACCGGGGTCAGAGGGTGTGAAGAGGTCATGCTCTATCTAGAGGGCAGGGACAAGTGGAATGTCACCAGGATCCCTCTTGGCACATGTCCTGTGGAACATCCCATTCAGTTGTAGGAAATAGGTGACAGAGTGCTCTCCTGTCRGGGTTGTGGGTGACACAAGTCAGGGGGACCAGTGCTCCAGGGCAGGGCCAGAAGGACTTGGACAGGCTGGGAAATGGAGCCAGAAGGAGCTGGTAAAATTCAATAAAGACAAATGTCAGGTCCTGCATCCAGCACTCCCTGAAAAAATCCACACCACCATCTCAGGAGAGGTCAGTGAGTACCCCCCAAACAGGCTGGGGGTGAAGCCCCACGCTGAGAGCAGGGGCTGGAAGTGCTGAGTGGACTCTGCCCACAGCAGGAATGGCTTTGGGGACACCAAGGAGCCGTTTGTCTGCCAGTCCCTATTGGGAGGTTACTCCAAAGCCGGTGCCACACTCACTGCAGGGGGACATGGAGGGAGGAGGAGGAGCAGCCAGCAAAATCCAGACAAAACCCACCACTTTCTTGTCCCCATCCTCAAAGGAAGCATTTGTGCCCATGTGGAGACCAGAACCAGCTGAGATACAAGCGATGGTGATTTCTGCTGGAGAAAGAATTCTTGAGCAGGAAGGTGCATCCCTCAAAACAGCCAAGGAAACAGGACTGGGAGAAGCTACTGGGGCTACAACAGTGCCCTTGGCTTTGGGAGATATGACACATGCTTAGAGAAGGTAAGTTAAGAGTCTGATTTTCAGAAGTGACAAGTATTTATAGGCTCTGGGCCCAATCCTGAAGGCTGCACCCCCAATTTGAGGTATTTGGTTTAAAAAAAACTCCCTTAACATTTCACAAGTTCATGGAGATTTGATTTACTGCTGGACACCACTGGCCAGGTTTGATATCCATCAAGAGACCAGAGGGGGACACAAACATGATATTTATTATCCTAAAGGCTGTTCTGAAGACGTGGACTACCAGAACTGAAGTTTCTGGCATCCAGGGAGATTTCAGTATATTTTAATAYTTGTGCCAAGTATTGGTGGTCTCAGAAAAGTCCCTTTTCAAATATCAAAGTGGGAGGGGGTTTCTGCAAGTGCTGCCAGGATGTGCCTTCCCTAAAACCTTGGGAAAGTGACCAGGCTGTATTGGAATGTCATGGCACCAAGTTTCTGTGTGAAACAAGGAAATGCCCATCACTGCCACAAGCAAAAGGTGTAATTTTGTAAACTCAAAGCAAATGAGTGAAAAAGTCCCATAACCGTGGCCCCTCTGCCCTGMCAGCTCAGCTGCCCTGCCTGAAAGCTGCTCGAGAAAGGCAGAGCCCAGAGTCAGTGTTCCATGTGCACACAGGACACAGATCCACAGCTACACACACACACAGGGCCACAGCCACAGCTGCTCTTTTTTTACACTTGCTGCTTATCTTTTTCAGCCCCAGACACTCTCTGACCTGCATTTCCCCTCACTGAGGCTGCCCCTCCCTTGGTATCTGTGCTGGATTTCCACACAGAGTGTTCATCCCCATCTGGGGCTGTACCTACACTTTCCCTACTTCCCAGAAGATGTTACTGTTCATCCTCTCATCTCTTGACATTCCAGATCCAGAGTTTATGCTTGGACCATCTCCTCTGCCCCACCATCAGGAGCAGAAGCTGCAAGGACACTGAGGCAATAGTGCTACCCTGCTGCAGAAACATCTCGGCGCTCTCTCGACCTCCAGATTCACTCCCTGCAGCAGCCCTCATTTCCTGGGGGTCCCACTTTACATTTCCCTGGCACTACATGGCGAACTCCAGCTGAACTCACTCCTTTTTCAGGAATAGCTCCAGGCTCTGAGCAGGCAGTGCTCACCCAGCCATCTCACTGAGCTGGAGCCATCTCACTGCTGAGCCCTTCAAACCGCTGGGCACTGCTTGGTGCCTTCTGTGTTCAGCCAGTGCCACTGCTAGCRCTCTGTCCCTCCTGTCCAAGTCCTCTCCCGGCCTCTGGACCACATCAGCTCCCCCAGAGAGCTGTGCCTTGGGCTGGGTGGGCACGGTTAGCACAGGCAGTGGGAGCACAGGGAGCGTAGGTGCTGTGCAGTCACCTCCTCTGTGCCCCTACAGCCGTGGTGCYGCCAGCCTGGCCAAAGGCCAGCCCCATCACTGCTCCTCTCTGCTGACAGTGGCAGTTGCAGGCACCTCACAGCCCTGCAACAGGTAAGATGGGGCTGTAGGAAGGACTTGGCACCCAGGAGCTGCAGCTCCCAGCTCCTCCAGCAGCCTCCCCCTGTGCCCAGGTGCCAAAGAGCTGCAAGGCTGGAGCAAGAGTCCGGCACCGCTCGGCACCTGGCACAGCCCAGGCAAGGGTGGAGGTCAGCATGGGGGCTGTGTCACAAGGGCTTGGTCCCATGGKCTCAGCTCCCACTGCTGCAGGCTGCTGGGTGCTGCTCCTCGCTCCTGTCCCTGAGCAGGAGCCACCTCTGGAAGCCAGTCCCCAGGGCCCCCTCAGGGTTAAAAGCTTCTGCTGCGCTCACAGCACTGAGGACACATACACGGGCTTCTCCTCACGCAGGTAAGACAAACCAGCCAGCACCTGGGGCATGGCTGCCACATGGAACATAGGACAGCACCTGGGGACAGCTTACTAAGGACTAGGTGCATCCAGTCTCTGCTCTTGGCTGTGGAGGYGAGGAGGGGTGAGAGGGCAGGGCTCCACCAGGACCCTGTCGTGCCCTGCTGGGGGGAACCTGGTGCTGGCCCCCAGGGCTCTGGGTGGTCTGGGCAGGCTGTGGCTGCTGCTGCTGCCTCCAATAGAAGCATCCAGTCCTTTCCAAGAGAAATGAATCCTGTGTTGTTATCTGCTCCCTCAGTTCAGCTGTGCCCTCGCACTGGGCCATGGCTGTGCCCAAGGCTCAGGACCCACCTCCCAGGGCTGAGTGCTCCAGGCTGCCTGCTCTGCTCACCTGAGTGGGTACAGGTGCAGTGGCTTGGTGAGGAGAACCACATCCTCCTGCAGAGCAGCTTCCCTGTGTGGGTACGGAGCACAAATGTGCTCCTGCACCAGCAGAGCTGGGTCTCTGGCTGGCTCACATGGCACTGTCACAAAGGTCTCTCCCATCTCCTGAGGGAAGGACAGGAACCTGCCTGGCACTGGTGGCATTTGTGTTCCCTCTCTGCTCCCCATCCAGCYGTTCTGGCCTTGTCTTTTTTTTGCTCACTGCATTTGCCCACTGAAGCACCTTGGCCCCRTCCATGGAGTCCATGGCAGGGGCAGGGTGGGCAGCAGCAGCCCTGGCTGGATGTGCCCAGCGCACGCCACCCCCTTCAGCCCCTGGCTGAAGTTCTGAACCAGAAATGCTTCCTCAGGCCTCCTCCATCTCTTGGACATGGTGATCACAGCTCCATGTGACAGTGAGCAAACCCCTTGTGTCAGGGTGAAAATTGAAATAGGATGATGGAAAAAAGGTGGGGAGTTCCAGGCCAGGAGATCCCTGCTGGCTTAAATTTTCCTGTGGCTCAGCAAACTCCATGTGATGAGCTGCTCTTTGTTGGAACCTGTACTTTTGTAAGTGGAACTCCTGCTTTGTGAGAGCTGGTTATTACAGACCAGGAAACAGGGTAAAGAAAAAAAAATTAACTGGTGCAGGGTGATGCCATATCCCTGGCCCAGGGCTGGGGAAGGGCAAGTTCAGTGACAGCATCTAGGAGATGCTGTGACCTGACCAGGGGCAGGGAAACACTTACTCGGAATAAATACATCCAGGAGGGGGAGAGACACATGCTTGGAAAAGTCATCAGGACGAGGGGCTGGGTAGGCAAAGAACTCCAAGAGGTGTGGGTGGATGCCCTCTGGTCTTGGGTTTTTCTATGTGCTTCTTCTGCAGTCAGGTACCCAACCCGGGACGGCAGCTCTTTGGACTCCAAAACCCCAGCATCTGTGAAATCTGAACTCAGGAAACTTTCACMCACCAGGGAGATGGGATCAGAGCCGTACCATTAGGGACCCCCTTGCCTCACGGGGGGCTGTGCTCTAGTCCCCTGTCTCACAGTCGGGGAGAGAGCCTCCTCAGGGCTCACTTCTGCCCAAAGCCAGACAGCTTGCCCCAGGGCAGGTATGAACCAGACACAGGTGACGGAGTTTGTGCTCCTGGGCTTTTCCCACGGCCGGCCCTTTCTCTTTGCTCTTTTCCTGGCCATTTACCTGACCACGCTGCTGGGCAACTCTGCAATACTCTCCCTTGTGTCCCTGGATCCCCACCTCCACAGCCCCATGTACTTCTTCCTCGGTCACCTGTCCTGCCTGGACCTTTGCTACTCCTCAGTGACGGTGCCCAAGATCCTGGCGAACGCTTTGCGCCCGCGGGCCACCATCTCCTACGGGGGGTGCCTGGTGCAGATGTTCCTGCTGATGTGGTGCGCGGGGGCCGAGTGCGCGCTGCTGGCCCTCATGGCCTACGACCGCTTTGCCGCTGTGTGCCAGCCCCTGCGCTACTGCCAGGCCATGCGCTGCAGCGCCTGTGCCGCTGCCGGCTGCTGGCTCTGGGGGCTGCTGGACTCGGCCGTGCACACGCTCCTGGCGGCCCGGCTCTCCTTCTGCGGGGCTGCCCGGCTCCAGCACATCTTCTGCGACGTGCCGCCGCTGCTGGGGGCCGCCTGCAGCGACACCCGCCCCAACCAGCTGGCCCTCCACATCTCCAGCATCTTTGTGGGACTCAGTCCCTTCCTGCTCGTYGTCGTCTCCTACCTTTGCATCCTGGCCACCGTCCTTGGCATGCCGCTGGCCACCAGCCGGCGCAAGGCCTTCTCCACCTGCTCCGCACACCTGATCGTGGTCACCCTGTACTTCGTGGCAGCCAACCTGAACTACAACCGGCCCAGCTCGGGCTACTCCCCGGCAGCCGACACGCTGGTTTCTGTGCTCTACTGCATCATCATCCCCATGCTGAACCCCCTCGTCTACAGCCTCCGCAACCGGGAGGTGTGGGGGGCCCTGCGGAAGGCCGTGCGGGTGGCTGCCACACCAGGCTCCCCAGGCAGCAACGCCTGAGCAGTGCCAGGGCTGCCACAGGCTGCCAACACTGCAATGTCCATCAGTGGGACGTCTGTGACAGCACAGCGAGCCTGGAGCTCCCAGCCCAAGCACGTGGCACACTGCCAACACTCGTCTCGCCCGCAGTGCATCTCTGAGAGCAGAATGGCAAAATAAAGTCAGGAACAAGGCCACAGGTCCAGGATTCTGTCTTTATTTTCCAGATGCCGTGTGCTGAGCTCGGCACAGGATGTGCTGCAGCTGTGCTACTGCCAGGCAGCTCTGCAAAAGGCAAATTCATGTGGAGCCAGACACATGCTGGCCCTGAGCATAGCCACGAGCTCTGCCTCAGGACTGCCCCAGGTCTTGAGTCAGGCTCTGTGCAGAACAAGGGCAGTGCCTTGGACTGCAAAATCTGGCCTGGGCAAGAGGGGCTGTCCCACCATCCACTGTCCCCATGTGCCTTGGCTTCAAATCTGATGTCTGCTGGGTTTCCCCAGGCTGCCAGGGAGGCTCTGCAGCACTCTGCAGCACTCTGTACATAAGCACARMGGCTTGCACAGGCCACCCAYGGCCTCAGTGCTGCACTCAGACACGGAGGTCTTGGCACTGAGCTGAGAGCTGAACTCCTGAACTCCTCACCAGAAATGCTTTGCTTTATGGCCAGAAAAATTTCCCTGTGCAGCTGTGGTGTGTGCTGTGGCTCTCGGTGATGGTGGCTGAGGACTGGCTGGGGGTCTGCAGCTGGGCCCAAGCTCAAATGATTCTGTGGCTGTGGGGGCAGCAGCCAAATCTGCAGSTGTGCACATGAGGCACATGAGCAGAGCCAGGAGCACGGGCTCACTGGGGCAAGGGACATGACACAGGCAGGTGACACCTGCAGTCACACAACCCGCGTTGGCTGGACCCAAACACGCTCATCTGTAGCTCAGTTACCAAGAGATACCCAACRGAATCTAATCTGTTCCCAAAGAAACCCACTGGARAGTCAGAGCTGGGACTAGGAGGCACACGGCCTTGTTGAGAGAGAGCAGTTTGCCRTTTCTTAGTGCACAACACATGCTGATTTTACACTTCAGGGAAAGAAATGTTTCTGTAACCCACCTGTTGGGTTGGGCTGTTGCTCCTATCCAGACAGGCTGTGAGCCCCTCAGCCCTCCTTGCTATACACCCTTCTGGATTCTAAAAAGTCCYTGAAGCACCCTCAGTCCAGTGTCATTGGACACATCAGTCTGACTAGTGGACACCTTTCTAAGGAGCCCCTGGAAGGGGACAGCAGGAAACAGCAGAAACCCCACAAGGAAAAAGACTGGGGCAGTTGCCTCAGAGAAACAAAACACCCACAGCACTCCAAACAAAAACCCCAAAACCAACCAACCAGAAACCCAAACAAGAAACCTCTGGAAAAGTTACATTAAAATTGATAATTTTTAACCTGAATCCCAATGCACCTTTCCTGAGACAGACAGCGTTGGGTGTTCCCAGGATCAAACACTGAGCAGGAATGCCACACTCCTGCACAGGTRGTGCAGGCTTGGTCAACTGCAGGGTGGTCCAGAACTCACCTGCAAACCACACTGAACTCTAAAGCTTTAGTGCCACGGAGGCAGCCTCTGCACACACCACACACTGCTGGCAGTGCCAGTGATGGGGTGTGCTCCCACAGCCCCTCAGGTGTTCCTGCAGTCTCTCAGGTGTGCTCCCACAGCCCTTCAGGTGTTCCTGCAGTCTCTCAGGTGTGCTCCCACAGCCTCTCAGTCCCACAGCCCCTCAGGTGTTCCTGCAGCCTCTCAGGCATGCTCCCACAGCCCCTCAGTCCCACAGCCCCTCAGGTGCTGCTCTACTCAGCTGTCCCTGGTTTATTCCTGCTGTGATGGTACCTGCATCCCACAGAGGAACAATTCCCACAGCTGAACATCCACCTAAGAGGTACTGGCTTGAGGGAGGGCTTTACTTTTGCATTTCTGAAAACTGTTTTTTAAACATTAGCAATAAAATGTTTCCTCCTGTCCTGCTTCCCACGTGTCCAGCCTTTTCCTCACATCTGTGATGATGAGTCAGGCTTTTCAGGAGCCTCCAGCAGGCACAGAGGACATGAGCTGTCACAGAATCACTGGGACACGGTTTGAGCCAGGCCAGAGCAGAAGCTGGGAGGGAGGGCACAGCCCCAGGGACAGACACACCTGTGCCCAAAAGGGTCCCACAGACCATGTTAATGTTTCTCTGGTCCACGCTGCAAACACGGCTTGTCCTAAAAATGGAAACCCTTCCTTGGAATAAACACAAATTTGGCTTTCCCAGGGCTCTTTTCCCTGACACCTGATTAGGATGAGATCCAGGGCCTCTGCAACTGCCAAAGGTCCCACAGCTTACATCCCTTCTGCCTTGCCTGGGCTAGATTTTGTATTTCTGCTCTGGGAATTGCCCCACTGGGAACAGGACACACTCCTGCAGGCTTGCTGGCTGACAGGTGGGGCAGCCTCGATAGAAGAGACCTTGCATTCCACTCATGCTCTTAAACCATCCCACCTTTCCCACCTGGAAGTGGATGGGAATCAAAATCCTCTTGAGCATAAGACAAAACATGTCCTCTGGCCCTGCCAATTTTCTCCTTGATATTTCTGTGAATGTGGATATACCAAGCTGAGCCAAATGAAGCTGATTACACAGGACAGGCTAAAGCAGAGAGAGGCTGCTGTGATTTGACACTGGCCAAATGCCAGGCACCCACAAAAGTCACTCACTCACCTGCCACAGAGGAGGGAAAAAAATTAAATGAAGAGTTMATGAGTTAAGGACTGTGAGAAAACACTTCACACCATGGTCTCACTRTGGCCTGCAGAGGAATCTCAGCTCTGGCACCTGGTGCACCTCCTGCCCTTCCTTCTCCACTGACCTTGCTGTCTCCAGGTTGTTYCCCTCACATGTTCTCACCTCCYCCTCTTCTCTGGCTGGAAAAAACCAAAACAAACTGTGCCCACTTTGTTTTGATCTTCTTCTTCAATATGTGATTCACAAGAGGTGGAATGTGTTGGTTTTGCACAGCCTGGTTTTTGGTAGTGGGGGGCACAGAGGTGGCTTCTGTGAGAAGCTGCTGGAAGCTTCCACCATGTCCAGCAGAGCCAACCTCTGGTGGCTCTGAAAATTCCACAGGGGATGCAGAGATCCACCCACAGCCCATGGGATCCAACCGGGGGGATCAGAGATCCACCCACAGCCCGTGGGATCCACAGGGGATGCAGAGATCCACCCACACCCGTGGGATCCACGGGGGATGCAGAGATCCACCAACAGCCCGTGGGATCCCACAGGGGATGCAGAGATCCACCCACAGCCCTTGGGATCCACAGAGAGGATGCAAAAGAGATCCACCCACAGCCCATGGGATCCACGGGGGATGCAGAGATCCACCCACAGCCCGTGGTGAGGTGCCATGGCAGAGCAGGTGATGCCTGGAGGAGGCTGTGATCCAGTGGGAGCCCCAGTGGAGAAGAGGGGCCCGGCTCCCAGCCTGGAGCAGCCTGTCCTTGGAGGGCTGCATCCCGTGGAACAGTGACCCATGCTGCAGCCCTCCAAGGGAGGACTGCTCTCATGAGAGTGGACCTGTGTCAGAGAAGTTCACAGAGAGCTGTCTCCCATGGGAGGGACCTCAGATCTCAGAGGGAAGGACTCCTCTCCCAGAGCAGTGGAAGAAAATCTCAGTGATGAAATGACCAAAACTCCCATGCCTGTCTCCCTGCACTGTTGGTGGGAAGGAAGGAGGAGTAAGGAGGAAAAAAACATGTTTCAAGGGCTTCTTTTATTTCTCATTATCCTCCTCTGACTCTGTTAGTAAWAAATTCACTTTGTACCTCTAAGTCAAGCCTTTTTTGCCCTTGGAGTGTTTTCTCCCAGTCCTCAGCTCACAAAGCCTWCATTAAATTTTTCTCTCCTCTGCAAAGTTGTGGCAGAGGAGGGTGAATGAGTGACTTTTGTGGGTGTCTGGCATTTGGCCGGTGTCAAACCATGACAGAGGCAAAAGTTGGGAAGGAAGCAGCTTGCACTGTGCTAACTTCATTGCAGAAGCTTCACATAATTTGCTGGGAAGAGGCCGACTCTGCCATGGCACTGTCCCCGCCACCAGCCTTCATCCACCATCTCAATGTGCGTGATTGTGTCATCAGGATCAAAAGAAATCTCATCATCTCCATCTGCAAAAATTTTCAAGAAAAGACAGTCACAATGCAAAGAGAACCCCAGAGAGACCTGGTTCACGTTCTTCCTCCCACCTTCCCCCAGGCAGGAGAAGACAGAACAAGTGCTCTGATAACCCCAAGAGTTTACCTCACTCAACCCCATCCCACAGCACAGATAAAGCAAAGAAAGAGCAAGACCTCACAGATGAAAGATGAAGTTTCTCTGTTCCTGTCCTGCTCTGGGCCAGGACAAGGCTAATATTTTGCAGGGAGGGGCCATGGCCATGACACGRAGGTTATTCCGTACCACTCATGTCATTGTCAGGGTGGGGGAAAGGGACTCTTGATTCCAAGGAACACTGGGTTGAGAAAATGTGGTGGAGGGAGCCATCCAATATTGTCTATTGGTGGGTGTTTTTCCATGTGAAAAATTTCTTTTCTTATATCTTTTGTTATTAACATTGTTGCTGTTACTTTTCGCTTTCTTATTGCTGTTTCCAAAATTGTTGTTATCTCAACCTGTGATCTTTGCCTTTTTGTGCCTCCAATTGGAGAGAAGTGATGCATGCTGGGAGTTCTAAACTGGAGAACACCATTCCTACACCATGATGTTCCCAAGCCAGGTCTCATTCTGCTTCCCAGGAAGAAGCAATGTAAACCACCAGGCCCCATCCTTTCCCGCTGCAGTGAKCCCCCTCGCACAGCCCTGCGGGCACAGCGCCGTCCCCAGCGCTGGGGGCAGACCCACCTCCTTGGTAATCATAGAGAGCCACTGCGCACATCCCGCGGCTCTGCCCCTCAGAGGCATGGTCCGTGTTCCCTGCAGGACACAGGACACACAGATGAGACAGAGGCTGAAGCATCCACACGGTCCTGGTCAGTGCCACCCTCCAGCCCAGCTCTGGGGAAGCMCCTGTCAGCAAGGAGAGGTGCACCACAGCCCAGAGCAAGGACTGACTTCCYTCCCCTCCAGTTGGGTCCTGATGTTCATGCTCCTGTCCCAGRAAAAAGGCTGGGAATAACTCCAACCTCTTCACTTGCCAGCAGTGCCAGCTGTGATGGAAGCACTGACAGCAGCCCATGCAGTTTGCTCCTGTGCGTGGACAAAGGCTCCCTGCACTCCTCACACCAGAGCCTCCACCAGAGCAGGTTCCAGGAACAGCAGCCATATGGGCTGAACCAGAGGCACCCCCAGGCCCCAGGGCAGGACTTGCCAGGAAACTGCAGAGCATTGGCCCACACCCAGCTTCTGCCGGGCCTGTGGCAGCCTCCTGCCCAGACCCTGATCCAGCAGATTCCTGCTGTCCAGTCCAGCATCCCATGCAGTTCATCTGCACCTTAGAGCTGGGCAGGGGAGTGGGACACAACCAAGTCTCTATCACAGAAGCTGCTATCCTGACCACAGTAGATTTCAGGATAAAAATTCCCTCTGCAGTTTGTCCCATACATCCAGTGAGCTTAGTGGACAGGTACAAGCTTCCCAAGACATGGGCTATTCCATCAGTACTCACCCAGGTGGGGATGGCTCTGTCTGGGCTCCTGAGGAAGGATCACCTCATAGTCTTCACCTCCATCTCCTCCAAAGTCGTAGGTGGCATCCAGCTTTCCCAGCGGGGCTGGCAGCTCCTCATACTCAGCACCTCCACTGGTGCTGTCACAGTAGTCAGAGGGCTCTGGCAGCTCCTCATAGTATCCACCAACATCCAAACTTACATTGTAGGTGGGCTGACCCTGGCTGGGGACCTTGCACAGCTCTGCATCCAGATCTGCTGGCCTTGGTGGCAAAGTGGGTGGTACTTCTTCATCCTCCCTTTTGGCCTCCTGCCATGAGGTGGGAAAGGGACAGCAAAGTCACCTGCAAGGCACCCACCACAGGCAGCTCTTTGGTGACTCCCAGCMCCTGACACAAGGGAGCCCCTTTACTGCTGCCAGGGCACAAAAGGAACACCATTCCCTGCACACCAGGGAAACAGCTGACCTGCTCGGGCTGTGCTGAACCAGCAGCTGGGATTGTCCCAGAGACCCTTAGGACTCACATGTCTGAACTCTGTTCATACTTCACCACAGCCAGTGGTAGTGCCACTGCACCAACCCGCTCCCAGAGCTTGTCCCATGGGCTCAGCAGTGTCCCATGGGGTCTGGTGCTGTGCAGCCATGGCCCACCCCCAGCCCAGTGCTCCCCCTTATCCTTCCAAAGCCTCCCCCACCCTGTGGCTGTGCTCCATGTCTTCCTGCAGGGCTGCACATAAAGCACAGCTCCTGCCAGGTGCAATCCCCTCTGCCTGCTCCCCTCCCAGCTCTCCCAGGCTGCCTTGGTACCTGCTCTCCTGGTGACATGGGCCTGTCCCCAGCAGCGCCCCACGGCTGTCTCTTATACACATCTAGATGTGTATAAGAGACCGGGCCTGTCCCCAGCAGCGCCCCACGGTCCCCCTGCTGGCACAGCTGCAGGGGCTGCCCCAGTCCCAGCGGGCTCCTTCTCTCTCGGAGGGATTTCCTGCTGGAGAAAAGCCATCAGACTSCTCAGTCCATTTGAACAATGGCTGTTCACGTTCCCAACAGAGCAACTCAGAATGTTCTCCTCCACCTACAAACCTGCTCTGGGYCTGGGCACTCGCAGGTTGGTGACAACAGCTGGGCAGCCCCAGAGAGGAGCAATGTGGGGGGGACAGCTCCACCGTTAACACCCCTCTGTCCTCTGAGTGCAGGAGAGCACCAGGGGGAAGGCAGGTAAACACAGGGGCTGGGGGCCATATCCAGTTCGCTGGGATGCATCCCACATAGACTGCTGGGATAGCAGTGCTGGGGAGCAGTAACCACACTGTTTGCCAGGCACCTGAGCCAAAAGAAGCTGAGGCCAGAGCACAGGTTGAGTGCAGGTGTGTCCTTGTATGAGTGCAGGTGTGTCCTTGTATGAGTGTTTGGTGTGCTGAAAAGGAAAGTCCAGTGACAACTGTGAAGCTCAGTGGCCATTCTTGGCAGATGCAGGGAAGCAGTTCAGGCAGGAGGTTACCCTCAAGAGACCAGACAGAAGGACATGGAGCTGCAAGGCTCCAAAGAAAAGTCTGTGTCACAAGTCTTGGAGGACATGGCAAGACAGCCCTGGCTCACCTGCTGCTGAGCCCGCCGGTGCTCCCGGGGCTGCTGCCTCAGCCGCTCCTCCTGGGCCTGCCTCCTGCTCTCCTCCTCTGCCGACTGCGCCATGTGCTCAAACTGCAGCCGCAGGCTGCTGGTGCCACTGCAGGCTCCTGTGAGGAGACAGCTGATTGACCCAGCCCTGCGTCCTTCCTTCCACCACCCCAAGCATCCAGGAGAAACCCAGACCTMTGCCTCTTCCAGAGAAACTTGCAGTCAGCCTCCTTCTCCTGCCCTGCAGCACAGGTTAAACCCCTATCCCACCACAGCACACACCGGCCAGCAGGCTGCCACAGAAGGACTGTGAGGCCCACAGCTTCCTAAGCCCAGGGTCAGGTCTCAGGTCGCAGGTCTCACCTGCCTCCAGGGGTCTTGTTTTCTCATAGGAGGAGGTGGGAGCTGCCATCTCATCAAAGCCAGCAGCACTCTGCAAGAGGAAGTGAAAGAACTGTTCAGCCCACTGGGCAATGCCAGTGCTGGCTTTGGGTACTGGTGATGGCAGGCTTTGCTCCCAGGTATGTTTGTCCTCACCTGCACACCTGCCCTTGCCCGGGGGAGGCTGTTGGCTGCAGTCCCCCCTTCTGACACCTCCCTGTCCTGGGGATGTGCCTGTTGCCCCCCAGCCAAGGACACAGGTGTCCCTGCCCAAGAGAGCTGGAAAGGTGCAGTGGAGCCCAGCAGGGAAGGCTGAGCAGTGACACAGGACAGCAGCACTGGGGATACTCCCTGTACCATAGCAAGGAGCTGGGGGGATGCCTGGGGGGATGCCTGGCCATCTGCCTCTTCCCCAGGCCCAGGGACACTGTGCATCCACCCCAGCACTCCCCGTGGCATGAGGCCTGAAAACACTTCCCTGCTGGACACACAGCTGCTGCCTCACCTGCCACCWGTGTGCAGTGGCACAGGCTGGAAAGCAGCACCTGTGTGCAAACACCTGCGGCACCACCGGCTTCAGGAGGGATGGAGAGAGGCTGGACTGGGAACAGGATTGGTGGGGAGGGTGCAGGAAGGCCRAACTGAGATATAAAAGGCTTAAGGGTTTATCTGCTTTCATGAGAAAATTATTTCATGCAAAAAGGAACAAGCAGGTAGGACCCACTTCTCAGCCTGACTCTTTACAGCAGGTGCTGCCTGCAGGTGTCACAATAGGCTGGTGGCGGACTGTGGCAGCAGCTCTCTGGCCACAGAGAGCAAGGCACAACTTGCCCAGGCATTTTCCCGGGGAAGGCTGTGAGAAGATGAGAGAAAAGAATGTTAAACAATTCTTATCTTCATTTATTGTACTTGTTGCTGTGAACATGTAGAATGTGTTACGGAGATTTCTTTACTAAAGGGTGATTTCTTGACTGGCCACTAGTGATAATGTTTAGATTCAATTGACCAGTCTGGTCTGTCTGTATTGGACTGTCTGCAAAGGACGATGAGTTTCTTAATAAGCATAGTATAGTATAATAAAGCGATTGATCAGCCCTCTAGAATCATRGAGTCAATGCTAATTATTACCTGGCAGGGACCCATGCTACGATAGCTGACTGCAGCCATGGAGCCCAACAGCAGCTCTGCCCTCCCTGCAGAAAACACACCTGAGCAGGTAAACCAGCCTGCAGGCTCAGAACCAGGTGTCCACAGGTCACAGCAGAAGCCTGGACATGCTGTGTATATGACAGCATTTTTATTTTGTGTGAGCTTTAGTCTGATACTGAGTGTCCAGAACTTTACCAAAGGGGAGTTCAGGCTGCCTGAGAGTCTGTTATGCTCTGCTCTGGTGCAGCAAACTCAGCATTTCTCAATTCCTAAGGACCAGGCAATCTGAAACTTAGTTACTTGCCCAAATAATCCTTATTTTTACCATGTTTGTTTATGCTTCAGTATTCTTAAAATGCAAAAAGTCACGTTCACTTTCAGCCAAACAAGAACTGCTCATCTCCTCTCTGCATCCTGCTTCCCAAAAGAGCCACAACCCTTTTACCCAGTCCTCATGTGCTTTTKCATGGTGTTTTTGACCACATACAAGGTGTGCCTTTTGTCAGTGCACCCCCATTTGCTGTGGTTAAATTCAGAGCTAGCACTAATCTCTTCTGAGGGCAGGACACCATTCCCTCTCTGGGGCAGGCCCAGCCAGCACGCAGCACGGACAGGACCATGGGGGTGCTTTCAGTGTGCTTGCATCCTCCCCTGCTTCCTCGAGTCTGACTCCAGGGGTGTCAGCAGCYGGTGCCCATGCCATCCTGAATAAGTTAGGGTGCTGGCTTGCAAAACAAACAAATGCTACTTCTATGGCAATTTCTAGTCTTTTGCTTGATGTAGATTCTATTYGCCATGCAACGCTTCAAAATAGAGCTGCAATTGATTTTCTTTTACTGGCKCAAGGCCATGGTTGTGAAGAATTTGAAGGTATGTGTTGTATGAACCTCTCTGACCACTCGCAGTCTGTTCACTCACAGCTCTCCGAATTAYGGAGGCTGACCGGAAATCTTCAGGTTCAAGCAGGCCTTGGGCTTGACRGATGGCTGCAAAATCTTGGTTTAGGTTYATGGTTGCRTTCAATTGTTAAGGTTTTCCTAACCGTAGRCATTATAGTTTTGTTAGTAATACTGATACTGCCTTSCTTGTGMATATGTGTACAGAATATGATACAGAAAATGATYTCTRCCACATTTAATCAGACAATGCTCGCACAACAGAAAAAYGGGGGATMTGTGGAGYGGTGGCTAGCTGATARAGGTCACTAGACATGATACAGCTGGCTGCCCAAGGGTGTGAAGGATAACAAAGTCAGCTCTTGGCCTCCGTCTAAAGCAGAGATAGAGTGTCCTTGGGGTGCAGCTGCTATAACAATGCCGGTATACAAAGACAGGAGCAGGAATTTAGAAAGTCGCAGCTGAGTAAACCACAAGAATGCAGAMCTAGGCRKGTTTGACCTTTAACCATGTAACCAATGATGAGCTTGYTTTTGCACTATGTATGAGCCTTATTAACCCTAGTATAAAAATATGTATCGATTATCAATAAACTGAGACTTGCTGATCATTCGCATCGAGTGCTGCATTTCTCCCACYRACCCAACACTCGAGCTCCCAAGGACAGTGACGCTGCTGCTGTACCAAACACAGCCCTGTGCCCCCAGCAAAGGAAGGAGGTTTCAGGGGAGGCACCCTCACTCCTCTTCCAAATGCCCAAAGCCCCAGGATCTGCATCTTTTAGGCTATCACATGCATGCAGATCACAGCCACTCTGGACACCCTCTGGGGACCAAGCTCTCAGGGCAGCCTGCCAAGCACAGAACTGGTCTCAGTGCCTCACTCTGAGATGTGACTGTAGATTTGCCTGGTGTCAGCCCAAACAGAAAACCTGAATCAGCAACTTGGTGACCTCTTCTCATGCACAGCAGATTGATCTATGCCAATCCCATTCCTGCTGGAGTTTGTCAAGGTGTGCAGGAAGATTTAGCACTTGAGCAGACCATAAGGCACTCCTTGATAGGAGTGAAAAACCTGCAGAGGGTAACAAACAGCAGAGCAGTGAGAGGTGACAGAGAGTGCCATGAGGAACTCCTGCATCACAGTCTCCCCAGACTGCATTCCTCTGCACCCTCTGGTTCCATAGCTGTGCACTGGGTACTGGGATCTCAGCTCCACTGGGGGAATCTCTTCTCTTTCAGCTGGGCAAAAAGCAGTGGTTACAAGGAAAAAATTGCAGGCTGCAGCAGTCTTACCTTATCCACTCTATCCTTCTGGACCCCATAACGGCCTCCAAACCCCTTGGCATAGTCTACATGGAAAAAAAAAAGTTATTTTAGAGTATTTTGTATTTTGTGTGCACCTCTGACTTCAGTATGCTGTGACCAGTGAAATGAGTTTGCAGGTGTTATCTCTAGTTAATTCCATAGGTGATGAGGCACAGATAAAGCTAAGTGCTCTGGACAGTAGCTTTTAGGACTAATCCCTCCCTCCTTTCAGCTGAGGGCACRGGCGTGCAGGGCTGTRGCTGCCAACCCGAGCCCAAGGCACCAGGGTGAGGCCAGTCACCCCAGCTGAGTGCAGCGTGGCCCTGCAAACATGCTGCACRCAAGGCACTCCTGGGATCTGCTCTGCCTCATTCYTCTRTGAGAGCTYGTCACTTCAGAGTGTGTCTCGTGTGTGCAAAGAGCGARTCTGGGTGGAATCGGGGCAGGGAGGTTACAATGAGCTCATGGTTAGGRATGTCCCTCACAGGGAMAGGCAGAGTCTGGGAGTCCTGACTKAGGGACCCACACTGWGTGTCCCCCACTGATCCAAGCTCCCACCGACTCTGCCCTTGTGCTTTGGGGTTCACTGCGTCTGCAACGTGCTGGACACATTCTGCTTTCAGCAGCTGGATCTCTTACTGTGAACCACAAGCTCCAGACACAGGTCTGTGTGTGCTGCAAGGAAACTGCTACTACCTCTGGCAATATTGCCCGACCTCTTTGGGATGCATGGGGCTGCACTTCTTCCTGGTGGTCCCAGCCAAGGGCATTCTTGTCCTGACGATCCCTCTGGACCCCAAACTTCCCACCAAAGCCCACAGAATAGTCTTCAGCCACAGGGATCCAGATCAGGGCATGGAAGAGAACACACAAGGGAGGGAAGGAGACAAGTGGCAGCAGTGTGAGCTCAGGCTGTTCTCACAGGTTTTCCATGCCCAGAACTTAGAGCAAGACATGGAACAAGGCCAGATTTCCCCGCCG
This sequence comes from Sporophila hypoxantha, assembly GCA_002167245.1. Taxonomy (NCBI): domain Eukaryota; kingdom Metazoa; phylum Chordata; class Aves; order Passeriformes; family Thraupidae; genus Sporophila; species Sporophila hypoxantha. The sequence continues at coordinate 134,418 of NDFG01000463.1, forward strand.
GTGTTGCAGCAACAGCCCTCCCTCCTCCCTGGGATATGCCACCTGCTATTAGCACCTGCCTGAGCTTCCCCTTCACCCTTCCTTTGGYGATATGCTGTCCAAGAGATCCCTGTGCCCACAGAACTCTTCTGCTCCTCTTCCTTTAGCCTGCACTCTTTTTAGCAGCCATGCACTGTGCAATGGCTTTCCTCACCTGGCCCTTCCCAACAGCTCCCTGTAGCTCTTCCACCATTCTTGCAGCAGATTGCAAATGCCCTGCACTGCCCTGCAAGTGTCCATAGTCCCAGTGGGCACAGTCCCCAGCTCCAGCCCTGACACTGCCTGCTCCCCCTCCTCAGCTGGCTCCCCCACCAGCACCCTCAGCCCCTCCAGCTCCCTCAGTTTTCCCCAGCTCACCTGGCTGCCAGGGCTCACCTTTCTGAGAGTCATGCTTCTCTGCCTGGCTCTTGTAGTCAAATCCCACAGCTGCTTTGTCCACCTTATCCCTTTCCACTCCGTAACGGCCACCAAAGCCCTTGGAGTAATCTGAGGTGGAGCATGGAGTCAAATGCTGCCCCCAGCATGGGGCTGGTGAGGAGAGGATAGGGAGCAGCACTGGGGAGGRCCCCCAGGGAGAAGGGACAGCAGCAGAGATTATGGAAAACACCACAGAAACTGAAGGGTTGGAGGGGACAGAGTGGATRGTAGGAAGCACCATGGATGAGAGCCCACAGGAATGGGAGCACAAGGCAAACAGRCAAAGGGCACCAGGAGACACAGCAGGCCAGGAAGAAAGCAGAAAACAGACATGCCAAGGACAGTGGCACATGGGGCCACAAGGGAGACGGACTAGGAACAGAATCTGAAACAAGAGACAGGAGACTGTGCCACAGCCAACAGCACAGGATACTGGGAGCAGAAGAGAAGCTGGGCAAAGAGTCAAGGGGCCACATAGGCCCATGGACTTGCCTTTCTGGGACGAGTGTTTCTCCACCTCACTCTTGTATTCAAAGCCCACTGCTGACTGGAACAAGAAGGGGAGGACTGTCAGTCATCCTGAGGGCCAAGATGGGTCTCAGCCTCCCTCCCCTGGGGCCAGGCTGTCACTGGCTCCCTGYCTTGTGCTGCAGCACACGGAGGCAAACACCACAGCCCCTGGAGAAACAGTGTTCCGCCTGGGAGGGACAGGCCCCCACAGCAGGGCACACCAGCCCCTCCACAGGTGCCCCACACCGTGGGGCCACTGCCCTCACACCAGCTGAGCTGTGCTTCAGCGAGACCAGGGCACAGGGCACACCCTGCATGCCCTGAGCTTTGAGAACAGCCCAGGCTGGCCTGTGGCAGTGCTCCAGGGCCAGCACAGGCCACAGGTGTGGGTTTCAGTGGCACTGTCCAACACACCTTATCGGCTCGGTCCCGCTGGACTCCGAACTTGCCACCAAAGCCCTGGGCTGCATCTGTCTGCGAGGAGTGCTTCCCAACATCAGCAACGTACTCRTGTCCCACWGCACACTGAGAGGAGAGAATGTGACGTGAGYATCCATGGGGGACAGGCAGAGGCACCACAGCTGCTCCCACACGCTGCTGACAYGCTCGCAGCCACAGGTGGCAGGTCCATGCTGGCTGGGCCATGGTGCCCAGGCTCTCCACGTGGCCTTTGCCAGCAGCAGCTCTGCTCAGAGGCCTGGGAGGAGCCCCAAGGGCTGGCATCTCACAGACATCCCCACTGCCAGTTCATTAAGCACAGCGTGGGATGCTGAATGCCACCTGCTCTCAAGTGCTGGTGGAGTTGCATGGCGGATAATCCCAAGGTAGACAAGAGGAAAGTGCAGACAGGCACATAGAGCCGAGAAGTCCAGGCAGAGCTCTGGCACCCATCTCCTGTTTCTGTATCTGACAGTGAGGGCCAGCAAACCTGGCCACAGGCCAAGCCAGGAACCCACTCTCCCTGCTGGAGGTGCCGTGGCCMGGAACCACAGACACTCTATGCCACAATGGAACAGCTGTGCTCAGACTCTGCTGCACCACAGGGAGGGTGCTTTTGTTAAGCACCTTTTTGGCCTTTGTCCAGTTTCACCAGGATGCTRCAAGTGTTCAGCTTCTGCCCCTTCTCCTGAGGAGCGTGTGCAGTTCCTGACTACAACAGCTCTGGCAGGGAGAGCAGGGAATTTTTGAGGACAGTCTTTCTCACCCTGCCATCCTGGTATTGTTCAGTCCCACAGTGACCACACCTATGGAACTCTACCTATATCTAAACATCTCTTCTGAGAAAGAAGCATTAAATGCCGAAAGGTGTAGAAGAAGCGTGATAATGATTATCACAAAACATAGACCAGATCTGATGTCTAGGGCTTTATCTCAGGGAGATAGGAGCCCTCTAATGCAGAATAWGAGGAGGGAATTATTACACATCAGTTCTGCAAGAACAAGTAGGGAGGCACCAGATTTAATTTTTATGCAGCAGGCTTGAACAGCCCCAGAAAGCCTTTCACAGCTAAAGGGAGCATTGCAAAGAAGTTGTAGAGGTGAGTTACACAAATTAATTCAAATAGATCCTGGAGACAGACTATGGGCTAGCTGGATATGTGTGAATCCATGCAAACTCCCCATACTCTCCCTTCAGGGTCAGGCCAGAAAACAGAGATACCCCCTCCTTTATGAGAAAACACTTTTCCACTGAGGCTCAGGGAAGCCTCCCACAGCTGTTACCTTATCCATTCGGTCTTGCTCCGTTCCAAATTTGCCCCCATAGCCATAGGATGCCTTGGGGCCAGTCTCCAGCTCCTTCTTCTTGATGACCTCGTGTTCCTCTGATACCTTGTTCCTCAGCTGATGGATGCTGGAGACAGAGACAGGGCAGGTAGGTGTGGGATTTTGCAGAGCCAAAGCCCAGCAGGACATACARGCAGGACCAGCTGTGTAGTGTCCCGCGGGGCCGCTCCCCCCGCCCCGGTCCCGGTCCCGGTTCCGGTCCGGTCCCGCTGCACTCACTCGATGTGCCCGGCGCGGCCAGAGCCCTCGATGGTTTTGGCTCCCCAGCGCTGCTCCCGCTCGGAGATGTCGTTCTGCGGACGAACCGCGGCCGTCAGCCCCGGCCCGCACGGGGCTCGCTGCGCTCCGTCGGACCCGGCACGGCCCGGGGGTCCCGCGCCCCATCCCCGCCGGGCCGGGGGCTCCGACCCACCCCCAGAGCCGGGGCGACGCCGGCATGTGCGGAATTCGCTGCTCGGGAAATCACTCGAGAAACCGCAGTGACCCCAGCCCTCGGGCCTGGCCATCACGGCCTTGGGTTGTAGCTTTGTGGAAGCTCTGAACATATATTCGATAAAGTGAAGCATCAATAAAGTATTTACTAATATACAATAAAGCTGAAAATATGTATTGTGAAATAGAATGAAAAAGTTAATACAAAGTCTTATTGTGTTTACACTTAGTTTGAAAGCTTCCACAAATAGAAGAAATAAAGTAAGCAAAAAAATTTGACAGTGTAGACTTTTCCTAAAACATTAACAACTTGAAACTATGAGAAAGTAATTTGATTTTCTGCCCCAAACTAGAATTTCTTACTGGAAATAGTTARGCAAGACTGAACCTCACAAACACAGGACTCTTGGCCAACAGGAGAGGCTTATTAGGAAAGTAATAGAGAAACAAATGGAAAATGAAAATCATGATCCTGTATGAATGCAGAGGGTTCCCYAGCCTGAACCCTTCTGCTTGCTCACCAGCTCAACTCAGAGTTGAACTAGACAGAAAACAAGAGTGTAAGAGGCAGAGAGCTGCACCTGCACAAGCTGACTGTAAGCAGAGTAGGATTTTTCACCTGGAAAAAAGATAAATGAGGGAAATCCTGCATCCTGTTCAGTAACRAACAGTATGGGAAAGAGAAAATTTATTTGCTGCGTCTTGTAACATATGTTGTAGAGAGGACAAGGGAGTTACCCTTGTAACGAGGGAGTTTCTTAAACTAGCAGGTTTGAGAAACCCTGCATATTCTGTACTCCTTAAGTGTCATTACTTGTGGCCAGACATGGGGTATGCAATGGTGTAGGAAGTTCTGGAGACTAAACCTGGAGATATGTCAGAAGTGGCTCAGACAGGTGGGCTGGCAGTGCCTGCGAAGGGCTGATGGCACTCAGGTGATCCTGCCCTGCCCGCAGAGCTGCAGCCCTGCCGAGCCCCGAGCCCTGCCCCAGCAGCAAGAGCCCAGGGCCAGGAGCTCTCCACACCCCACCATCGGTAGAACAGTTTCCACACCAGACACTCACCACGAAATCGGGGTCCGTGTCCCAGTCGTCTCCCTCAGCCTCCACCTTCACTGACACGTTGTGTCCCACAACTGCTTTCCACATCTGCACAACAAGGACATGCTGTCACCCAGGGTGCGCACACGGCCACAGCTGGCTCACACTCAGTCACAGCAGAACCTGGGCTGGAAGGGGCCCTTACAGGCCTCCTGTCCTCACACATCTGTCCCTCGTATAGCACAGGGCACCCCAAGATAGCTGTTCCTGAGCCCCAGCATGTCTTACAGCAAAGCACACAAGGAGTATAGGTGTGAACCATGGACTTCGTGCACCCTGACTGCAGTAGGAACACACACATTATAATGCAAATGAATGCTGGCATCCAGTTACCAGATTCTGCTTTTCCAGCACACATTAATTTTCTGTGCTGTGGGAGGCTGTTCCCTGAGTTACCCCTGCTATTAGTTCAGTTGCACACACCATGGCACGCTCCAACACCATGACACTGTGCTGTTGGAACTGAGGTGGATTCCTCAAGCCTCCGTCTGCTTTTCAACCTTTTAATCCCTGTCCATAGCCTAGAGAGGGGTCAGAGCAAGGCTGGACAGTGGTGTGACAGAGCCGGTGCTGTGTGGCGTTCGTGTCTGTCACGTGGAGAAAATGGGAAATGGGGCTAAAAGCACTCAAGATGTAGGGCTAAACTGGCTGAGGCTGTGGTGGAACTGCTCCTGCAGGCCTGGAGGAAGTGATGGGCCCAGGAAGAGGAAGTTAAAAGTAATGTGAAATCTAAAACTGCTACATTTCATTTTCAAGGTGACAGTGAAAAAAACATGATGAAAAAGCCCCCGCGCCCCGAAACAACTGAGTTTTTCCAAAATGAGAGACAGCGAGAAAAGATTAGTTTGCTGCCCCTACACCCCAGAGCAATCACTCTCATCAGAGCTCCATCCCTTCATATCTCACCCCTTTTTCTGTCTGCAGTATTGAGAAACTGCAAGTTCTCTGTGTTGCCCAAAGCAGCTTTTTCGTGGGGCAGAGAAGAAGATGGAAGAGAATGTGCAGGAATGACTGAGCTGAGCCCTGTTCTCCATCACACCAAACTGCGACCAAATCAGCAGGAAGGAAGAGAGCTCCTGTGTGCTGGATGTTCAGTTAACAGCAGCTTTTACCATGTCCTCTGCTGTGCTAACCCCTCACTCCCACGGCTRTGTGGAAGCCTCAGACAGCCCTGAGCTCTTGGGGCAGTTGCCCTCCGTGAAAGCAAATTGCTTATGCTGAATAATTAATAATTCTCTGTTTATGCCAAGTAATTAACTGTCCCACATCAAAATGGGACTGCCTCAGTGAGTAACCTTCCGGTTTAGTGAGTGCACTGCTCAGTTCCGAGCTGTCCTTTCCAGAGAACCAGCACTGTAAGATCAGGGAGCGAAGAGAACAGAAACCAAATAAGCACAGCAGCGATGATTCTTTCTTTTGTTAAACAAAGGCTGGGTAGTCAGCTAAGAGAGAAGATGAAGGGCTAAGGCAGATACACAGTGCAGACCCGGTTTTAGGCCTTCTCCAGGTGCCTCAGGATCACAGCCAGTCTGTGACATTGCCCACTGACAGCAATCCAGTGCCAAACTGGATACAGTTAATTGCAATTAGAAGCAGGGGCTGTGGAAACGCTCATGTGGACAACACAGCCCCTTCTAACACCTTTCTTCTCCTTTTCCTGTCTCTCATTTTTTGGCATCTCTCGCACAAAAGATTTTTAAAGTTTRTTGCTCATTTTTGTAAAGCATAAACCAGCAATAATAACCAGCTAGCACAGGGCTGCTCATCATCAGGGCAGCTGATTTGAGCTCAAATAAGATGGTTCAAGGYTTTAAATACTGCTGTAAATGGTTCKTGACCACCCATTCTCCAAAGCCGCTTGCCATGCATTGTGGGAACCATGACAAACCACAGGCTGTAATCGCATCACAGGGCTCTGTCATATGAGAAATATCAGCCAGGGTAGCATCTCAATCCTTTTTTGTTCCATTTTCCCCTAGGAAAACATCCACTACAGCACAAATACAGGGCTACCACCCAGCACAGTTGTGCTGGTAGATTTGGAAATGTGKTTTTTTAGAGCCTCAAACACAGGAACCACAATGATGACAGGACAACAGCCTGAGAAGCAAATGTTGAGCATTGTCCACTTAAACATGCTCTTAGCCCACCAAAACCTACACTTTTTTGTAGTAATTTCTCACTTTCTACTCCCAAACCCCCTCAAATTTTCTTACCTTTAAAGGCTCACCAGTTCCTGCTGGCAAACTTGCTGCTTTTTGCTCAGGCACCTGCTGCCAGKGTCAGCTTTGGGCCTATGTCTGCTCCGAGTTCCTGTTTTAACTTCAGCACTTTTCACTTCCTGCACCCCAGCCCCCAGCTCTGCTCAAGTCGTGAGTCCCAGAGCTGGCCCCAGGGCTGCAGTTCCCCTGCAGGCTGCCTCTGCCCTGAAACACCGATGCAGTGCAGACACACAGTTCCCCCATCAGCACACTGGAGCCCGTCAGATCCCAGCACACTTGTGTTTTAAAGAGTCTCACATGTGGAGGCACAAATCCTGGAGCCACATCTTGAGCATGCCTTTTATTTTCAATATCTCTCCCCACTACTTGGAGGCTTGAGGAGAATACTAACTGTGCTCCTGAACCTTTTCCCATTCTGCCCCGGGGCCTGAAAACTGCTTTGATCAAACTTGGGCTTCTTGTTGCAACAACACCAGTACCCACATGAGAGAACCAGAGTGGGCACAGTCCAAAGGCTGCACTGAACTGAAGTCAGCTGTCCAGTGACATCTGTGTCTCGGGCTCCTGGGGGGCAGCAAGCACGCCTGAAAAGAGTCTAGCACAGGGGTGCTTTCATTGTGCTCAGGAGCAACTTACCTGTGATTGCACCCTCTGTTGTTTCTCCTCAGCAATGGCCTTAATGCAGCTCTCATTATCAGGGGTGGGTTGATCTGCCAAGGTGAGGGCACCTGCACAGGTTCCTCATACCTCATTATGAGCTTTGTCTGCCATTCTCAGATCCTCACAGCTGTCCTGTAAAGGGAGCTGAGAGGATCAGGAGGGCACCCCTTAGAGCTCCATGCAGTAACTTGTACCCAGCCGTCCCTACACCCCTGATGCTGCCCTCCTCCTGGCACATAACCAGACCTGTCCCAGCCTCAGTGGTGCTGCTGAMCTGGCGTGGGTGTCCGAGGATGACAGAGCACAGCTTCGTTGGCTGACCTTCCTTCTCAGCCTTTATTGAAGATAGATCAAAAATCAAGGCAGGACAGGTCTATTGGACAAGAAACAAAGTGTTGAAATGTTTGAGACAGGAACCATCAGCTAAAAGGCCCCATCTTTCATCAGGTCAAACCACAAAGCTGTTCAGTCAGACTATGCCTAGCAGACCAGGAGATCCTTTTGAGGTTYTATTCCTATATTTAATCTAAGCTATAACTCTTCTGTCTGTAGGTATAAAACATTTAAATGTATCTGAGGCATCAGAATCATGCCTTTYTTCAGTTTAGGAAAAAATGCATGGGCTTTAAGGAAACATACTTTGCTTACAATCCTTGCTCCTGTTAAACACAGTGGAAACACTATCTACAGCCTTACAACAGCCCAATGCTGGCTTTTGTTCCAGCGGTGGTAGGGGACTGTAGTAGCAACTATGAACAAGGGTACCTGTTTTTGGCTACAGAAAGTTGGGGCAGTTGAACTGTCCCATCTGAATGACCAGCATGTTCTAGCTCACTGTTGCCAACTTCTCTATCTGTCCTGGGGTTACACAACTCTAACAAGGTGCAGTGTTCAGGCTAATGTGGAAACACAAACCCAAGTAGGTATTGTTTTACAGGAATCGCTTTCACGATGCATGCAATGGCCTGGGTTGGAAGGGATCTTAAAATCATTAGTTCCACACATCCCTGCCATGAGACATTGCCCATTCAGGTGCTATTTCCTCATTCTGTCAGCCACAAAAGGCTGAACAAGAGGTGAGATAGGGAAGAAAGGTCATCACCTAGGCATTCACACTGTATAAAGAAACAGCTTCTGCAAAGATCACACAAGGCAGTGCACACAGAGGAGACCTGCAGTCCCACCGTGCCCCACACAAGGTGTGCTGATACAGCAGCACTACACCCTCCACTTGCAGTTACATGGCAATGTTACACAAACTCCATCTGAAAAATAAACTTTATTGTACATACAGGAGTTCATACCCCAGGAAGCTATAGACAAACTATTTGGTCATTGAATTTGACATAGTTAGAGGAAGTTCACACTGATAATCATAGACAGTCCACAAGAGGATATCTAGTGCCAGTGCTCTGGACCTGCCAGAGATCCAGCTGGTTTAGCTACCAGTGAAATCAATCCACCCTCAAATAGGCTTTCTGCACTGGCTAGAGCAGCTTAGTTTACCACCAGTATCAAAAGAACTACTTCTTTCCCATGGGAAAAATGTGACTGTTAATGCTCTACTGAGAGGCAGATAGGATTCTCCTGGCCAGTACTCTGAATGAAACGACCACTCAGGATCTGGCAGCGAACGCCACTGAACTGCCTTTGCATTCAACATTCTCCTTTTGGAAGAGGGCAGTCTCAAATTCAGGAGGTTTTTAGAAAACAAATGGAAATATATCCATATTTCCATATATCATAAAAGATTCAGTCTATTTGCATCATTTGATTTGGGTCCAAACATGCCCAAACACCGGGACCAGCTTTCTACACCAGAGGGTTCTAAAACCAGAAGGTTTTAGAACTCTGGCTCCTTCCTCAGCACAAGGGAGAGAGTTTATTTCTGGAGTTTCTGCGTTTGCTTTGGGCCCACACAGCACAGTATGGACCCCTTCAACACAGCCTGTGCAGGTTCAGTCTCGTGATGAGTATTTAGTGGATGAGAAGGCAGGAGCAGGGCTGCTCTACTAGACGTAAGGCAGCACCTTCCATCATAAGAGCTGCACAAATGCTATAAATAGGAGGATTTTTAACTTAAGAGCTAAAAGGTTTCATGTTTCCTATTAATTTTAAATAACTAAACTACTGGCATTATTTTACAGACTTGTCAGGGCAGACATATGACTGATTTTAAATGGAATGCTCACCAGGGCCAGATATACTAATTTTGGCCCTTCTTCAACAGCAGATGCAACTGAGCAGGAAACATGATTTTAAAATTCATATTCCTTAAAGTGCCCATAACTTCCTTAGGATATGTATTTCAGACAGCTCTGAGCCATGGAGCAAATCTAAGGGGTGAAGAAAGGGAAGACAATTCTTTTATATCCAGCTACAATGTTCCCCCAATCCCACTTATGGATTCAGCCTAAGAGGGGGAAGATTGTGCAGTTTTAGACGTGCTGAAGTACTCCAGCAACTCAAGAGTGTTTTTCTTATTCCTACTGCAGCACAATACTATCTAAAATGAGTGGTACTGCTCCCAGGTACAGGAACAGATGCTGTCCTTGAGGCTTGCAGCACAACCCTGGCTCAGAAAACGAACCACTCACATAGAAACACCAAGTGAAGGGCAGATCTTCTGGGAGCAGTTCCCCAGCACCAGCACTGACAGCAGGGGCTGGGTGCAGCTGCTGCTTCCTGGCTGGTTTGGGAAAGGCTGCAGCTGGGACAAGTGCTGTCCTTCTGCGAGGGCGTGCAGGCCCTCAGCATGCACAGGGCTGAGGCTGAGGAAAAGCTGTCACTCCTATTCACAGGTGGCCTGTGAAGCACAGGAAGAGCAGGACATGGAGAGCAAGCAGATACGTGGCCACCAGCAGGGGCAAGTGGGCCCGGGAGCGGAAGAGAGAGCGCAACAGGCGTCGCAGTCCAGGAGTACTCCGGCTCTGGAAGAGTAAAGAGAGAGCAGTCACTACAAGGAATGGCTGTGGCCCCAGCTGCCTTCGTTCAGAACTCTCCAGACCGTGGAGATAGGTTTGTTTAAGCTAACGAGCATAAACTTTCCCCAAATTGCTCCACTGTCAGATCCTAACACTAGGGCAATCMTCATGAAATGTTGCCCTTCCCCTGCTCTCTGCAGGCTGTCCATGAACCAGCCCCAGCCAGTTTTGTTTCCAGCATGGTGAGAGCAGAAAAACTACACATTCCCTGACTGATTTATGTGTGTCTACAGAGGAACTGAAGTGCTGTAGGTTCACAGTTTCTTGAATCAGCTGGGGCTCACATAATTGACAGCTGTGAATGTTAAATTCTTACTCTGCTGGAATTATTATCCGTGGAGTCGATCAGCAAGGACTGCTCGTGACCTGGAGTCATATCAATGCTGGCACTTAAGGAAGATGACCACTCACTTGACTGCAACCTGYCACAACAAATATGAAATTAAATTCAGTTTTTTATTATGATGTCCCAAATCAACAYTGTAATCAAGCTTAGGAAAAAAGGTATTTCTCAAAAAAGGAAACAACCCCTGCAAGCAAACCCTGGTTTCACTTGCCAAGAGCTGGTTCCATTTGAACAGGTCTCATGCCTCCTGAGCTCACATTGAGCAAAAGAACAGGGTGGCCCAGCTAGCAGGAGTCTTTCTTCCTTTCAAGTGAAATTTTATAGTGTGACTTGAAAGAAGCCAGGGCAGATAATACACCTGTATGCTTTAAATTCTATGAAATTATTTTGGAAGCCAGCTCTGGYTGCAATAGTGCTGGTTCTTCCTATTTTCTAGTGACAGAGGCAGTCGTCACATCCTGGGGCTATGGCTTATTAGTGAGATCAGCTGCAGAAGGCTTTTATAGACTTTAATGCCAGAAGGAGCTATAGGTGTCCAAACCTTGTAGCAATTACCAAGGAACTTCATCCAGAGTTCTTCCATACAGACCATTATTTTTTGGCTAAATCAGCAAGTGTGTGTCACAAGAAAGGCATTGCTTTCATGTAAAAGACTCCACTAGTCCATAACTCCAGTTATTTGAACTACCAGGAAATGCACAGCACATGTGCCTACAATCAGGTCATGTGCTAAAACCCCCTCCATCGTCAATGAGGAGAATCAAGCATTTTGAACCTGCTGCTCACTGCATCCTAATCCCAACATCTAGTTCAGATCAGCTGCCTTTGCTCTGCTGAGTCTCAGGGCATCCATGCAGTGCCCTGAGATGGGCAGAGCCCTGTGCAGTGCAGACTGCAGTGCTGCATAGTGGGCATGGGGCAGGACAGGGGGCTAGGCTGAAACTAAGCCTGGGAAAAGTGGACAAAAATCCTTTCTCCTAAGTGTTTAATTGTTTCTCAATAACCAAATTAATGAAAAGTTTAKGTTAATTGGCAATACATTAAAAATGAGTGACATTCTTCAAGTCAAAACTGTTTCAGCCATGACAGACGGGTGCTTACGGAGCAGACAAATCCCCTGGAAGTATGAGAACTCCTCTTCAGCCTGCACCCAATTCTCAGTCTCCAAACTGTATTTTCCAGTAGTTAATTTAACTAATCGAGCAAGTTGGCATCTAATTTCTAGACAGAACTTGTCTTCATGTCTAATCATTTGTCTCATCCTATCTGCCTACAATTGAAGGAACAGTAGCCCAGGGAGGTTGTGATGTCTTCCTCTTTGGAGATATTCAGCAGCCATCTGGACATGGTCCTGGGCAACTGSGTCTAGGCTGAGCAGGGGCTGGGTCATATGGTCTTTGGAGGCCTCTCAACCCCTCTGGACCCMCATCCTCAACCTTTCTGTGATTCTGCCACAGACACGGTAGCTGTCTCTGTGCCACCAGTGCCATTTGACAGAGGGATATGATGAAGTGCATATGAAAAACAGAGCTAGAACCAGCACACTTCTGTGGTGATAGTGTTCCTTTGCTCAAGCTGTCTCACCTCCTGATCTGATCCTGTGCTGCAAAAAGTGCCTCCTCTGYAGCAAGACGACRGTCCCGCTCTTCCTCCAGCTGCTCCTCCAAATACTTCATATCCTGCTTTGTGCTGCTATGCAAGTGTTCTGTTTCAGACAACCTGTCAGAAAGTAACAGAGCATATGCCAAAAAGGCCCAAATCATGGACCATTGTGTTTCTATTGTATTCACTGATGCAGTGTGTGAACAGACTCAAATTACCTCCCAGCTCACAGAGGAGACTTAGTCATCTTTACTATATATAAACTATTTGGAAAACATGAGAGAAGATAAATCTCTTGAAGCTTCAGTTTCACATCAGGAAGGAGTTCCTTGCCTCTGTCACCATGGCTCCACCTTCTGAAAATTATTTTGAAAGGGTTTGAGGAATCATGTGCTAGATCTTAGTTTCAGAAGGTTACAAGGAATCCTGTGCTACATCTCAATTCCAGACACAATCTCAGGCTACAACCCTGAGACCAGGACCATTTATATACTTCAGCAGCTACTGAGGATGCAGCCTACCAGATCCAAGATGCTGGTTTGGCTGACATTGCTGCTGTATGTTATCCTTGTGGTTTTTGAAGCTCTAATCCAAAGAGATAACTAATGACAGCTAGTAAGTGCATACAACAGCTCCTCCAAGTCCACAAGATCCTAGTGTGGGACTGAGTTTTCCCAACACTCTGGTGCAGAGTAAAGGCATCAGGCTCATCACTAGCCTCAAGGCCTCCATCAGGACCAACATCCCCACCCCTGTTTTCTCAGACTTTCTTTACCTCAGCTGCAGCTCCTGCAGTTCAGGTGTGTAAGTGCCTCTCTGTGACTCATTCTTTTCTTGGGGTGCTCCTGGAGCTGCGTCTGTTGCAAACAGCTCCTGAAAGAACACAGGAACATACTGCAAACTGCACTGAATCAAGAGGACACACAGCCACTACAATGCTGGACAGTTCACAGAGCCACCTGAAGTGAGCTTTCCCTGCTGTGCAGCAAGCCCAGCGCCCTTACCATGCTCTTGTCTGCAGCCTGCAGCTCCTGGAGCTGCCTCTCGAGCACCAGGCAGCGGTTCAGGACCTCGCTGTAGTGCTGATGGCTCTCACAGGTGCTCCGACTGCTCCCTCGGAGCTGGAGGGAGAGGGCATTTTTCTCCTCAAAAACCTGAGATAGCTGAGAAGAGAATACAGTCGGCAAGCAAAGAAATTGATTTTGTGAAAGCAAAATTGTTCTCTGTCTAATTGAGGGTAAGAGATCTCTTGAGAACATATAACTGCCACGCTGCCCATCACTAATGTCAAAAGATCAGTGACAATCTCCAAGAGTAGCCTGTGGCAAAGGTTTCTGCAACAGGAGTCTCAAAACATCAAAGAGATGTACAGAATACTACACGTCCAGAAAAATATTTCTGAAGTGCTGATATTGACGTAAACCTTTCAAAAATATAATCAGTGAATTATTATTTTATATTCTCACTTTCTCCTTGAACACAGCTCACTTTCTGAAGATGAATAAATTCTGGGTCTTCCATTTCAGTGTGGGAATTGACCGATTGTGATTCTGTACTGAAATACAGGAAGTGTTTCAAGCTGGAAGGCAGAAGTGAAGATGACAAGCTTGCCTTCCCAAGGAGGGACCTCCTTCAGCAGCCCAGAAAGCAGGAGGCTAGAAAGTGCTCCTGACAATAGACATGGAACCTGTAAACAACTTTCTTCATAYGGTCTCGCTCTCTGGTCCCTTTGGCCTTCATCTCCCCCATTCAACTTCTTTCCCCCACTGTCCCCTCCCCATCTGTCCTCTCTCCTCCCCTCTCCCCTTCTGTCACCTCATTTTTTCCTCCCCTGCCTTCTTCTCTCCTCCTTTCTCCCTTTTGTCTCCTGGGAGAAAGGGCACTAAAYGGCAGTGGCAGAAAAGCTGCTGGTTCAGACCCTGTCCCTGAGCCTRCTGGATGGGATCTGCCTGGGGCCTGGATGTCCTTCTGGTCCATCCAGAACAGCTGTCCCACTCATGGCTTCTCCCTGCAGTGCTCTGGCTCTCACAGCTGCCAGATGTCCTTCTGGTCTATAGGAACAGCTGTCCTCCTCATGGCTTCTCCCTGCAGTGCTCTGGCTCTCACAGCTGCCAGATGTCCTTCTGGTCTATAGGAACAGCTGTCCTCCTCATGGCTTCTCCCTGCAGTGCTCTGGCTCTCACAGCWGCTCACTGAGGAGAGCAGTGCGGGACATGGGCCATGGGCTCTGCTGCTGTGCCAGCCCTGTTCAGCAGCAGTGAATCCAGCACTGTGATTCTAACACTGCTTTTCTGAGAGATGTATTTCTGATTTTGTGTTACTTCATTGAATGCCTGCAAGGACAGATTCATTCCTGCTTCCTGAGCCCTATTCCAGCCAAACCCTCCCCACATTCCTTGTCCCTGACTGCAAGCAAGTATAAGACGTATCAGTACCTTGCTGTTTAACTGCTGAATTCTGAGCTCTTTCTGGTGCAGTTCTTTCAGACTGTCACTTAGCTGGGCCTGGAGGTGTTTCATCTCTGCTTCTAAGCTTGAAAAGTCCCCTTTCAGGACTTCTGGAGAAATCTGCCAAGGAAAGAACAATGAAAAATATATTGCTGATGTGACAACTCACTCTTGTGTTTCTCCTCTCTTTTCAGTATTCCAAGGTCAAACCTAACATTATTCCTAGACCTGGAACTTGATCTGCTCAGGCAAAAGAGAAAATGGGGAATAAACAGAAATATCCTAAAAGCCATCTGAAAATACAAACAGTCAGGAAAGATCACCAAACTTGCACATATGATGGGTCCTGCTCAAAAGTTGTCTTAAAGCTGTTTGCAGCACAGGAAGAAAAAAAAAAGGCACATGAATGAGAAAAGAAAAAACAAACAAAAACCTAAAGTAATGTYCCCACTGATCTAATCAACAAAGACCAGAAGGCCAGCACTGAAGAATCCTCCTGGAAAGCATCACATGAACATTGTTCAAGCTTTTTCTTTGCATATATGCATGGGTGTATCAAAGGGATAAAGGAGATTTGYTGCCCCCTCCACTGACATAAACCACTGGGACATTGCAGACATGGGTGGGAGAGTTCTGTCTTGGCTCTGATGCACTGCACTGTGCATGCAGCCTTCCCTACATAAACAAAATATCAAACACATTCCACTCCACTTTTAGGACTGTGTACAGGGGGAATAAGAGAGAAGGTGCAGTGTTCAAGCCTCAGCCTCTCTGGGCTTGAAAGGATTGTAGATGCCTGTTACAGTAAAAACAGCAAGAAAAATTCAATGGAAAACTTAAAAATTAAGATCTGAYATTAAAATGAGAACTAAGACAGAAAMTCTTAGATTCAAAGACARTGTAAGAGGGCAATTCTAAACCAGMCAGAATACACATCTGAGAAGTTCCATGCTGCTCCAAAGGACCCRAGGTGCCTAGGAAGCCCTGTCTCTTTTACCCTCTTTCTTGAAACACTGGACACCAGGAACTTAGTGAAGAGCACTTAAGGGTATGCCATAATTTCTACAACTTTCAGGGATGCAACTTAGACTATTGGTATTATCTTTGGAGGCCTCACAACCACAACCATTGTTGCAGTCTGCAGGAGCTGGATATAGGCAACACATGCTCTTCTGGTTGAGTTCCAAGCTTCATATTTCCAGTAAAGAATCTGTATCTTTCCACTCACCTTGCTTTGGTGCTGTTCCTCTACGGCTTGAGCCTTGCTGAAGGGCAGCCTCATTTCCTGTGTGATCCTTTGTAAATGGCTCAGCTCCTTGTCCTTCTCTGCAATGGCCATCAGGTACTGCTCCTTCATGCTGCTGCTCTGCTTTTCCCAGGTGTTCTTCTCCTGTCTGCCCAGCATAAACAAGGGAAGTTACAAGGAAGTTGCCAGTACGATGACCAGGTACCCAGCTAAGAATGAGCCAAGGGTGATTCAACCATCACCTCATGCTAGACACAAAGTTTTATAACCAAGCCAAGTCAAAACAACACACTTAAGTACAGGAACCTTAAAAGCAGGTTTAAGGAAGTTTTCTGTATTTGGTTGAACCCTTTGGATTGTTCCATGCTGTCCTAGGGTGCCTTTTTCAYACTTTCTGTGTTTCTGGACATTGTTTTGATCTCACTGTATGGAGTTTTGTCAAGGAAGTCACTGGCAATGCCACTTGTCCCCATAATAATGTCTCTGCATRGTCATATGTGCACCAGACCCACAGCACCACACCAACCTAAGGCCAGCACTTCACGTACAGTGTAAAAGCTGCACAGGAAATAAACCTCCTGTTCTTTTGTCAGGATAAATAAAATTTGTAAGATGCTTCAAACTTTATGAGATCTGCAGTGTTAATTTGAGGGTCAGAGTGGGGGTAGGGGCGAGGGAGAGAACTACAAGTTTTTATATCTCTCTGGACAAAGATAAGCCATAGACCTTTCCACAGAGAAAATCCCACCCTTTTCATTCCAGCCTCAGGCATTCTTAAATGGATCTCTGAAATATCTGAAAGCATTTCCCCCTGTTTTCAGAACAGAGCATATTTGTCTGACTAGTTTTAGTCCAGTTGGAGAAGACAATTTTACTAGACTTGAATTACAGAGTTAAAAAGAACAAACTAGAAGACATAGAGCAAGTGAAATATAGGATTAGACAGCCATACAAAATTAGTATGCTCTAAACTATGCTATCAGTGGGATAATAAAGGGTGTTCAGCAGCAGCCTGGAATGGAGAGTACTGTGATCATATAAATAAGTTCCAATACATGAAACAGCCTCAGTTTCCCCTCCAACAGATGATACTGACCACCACTGGATGAAGGAAATAAAAACAAAAACATCCCTGATCTATTTCACACAGGCATTGACCTCCAAGCTGCTGGGCTGTAATTCTGAGGCAGAAGCTGGGCAAGGGAATCCCGTGTCCTCTCCTGGCCAGGGCAGGGTGCTCAGTGTCACCTGTGCCAGGTGAGGCTCTCAGCATTCCCTCCACCCCTGCCCACAACCGCTCTTTGAGAGAAACAAACACATCTGCAGCCTGGCCAAGGCAGGAAGCAGACAGCTCACCTGAGCTGCTGGAGCTCCTGCTGGTACACAGCTCCTTCCTGCCTCAGCTGTTCTTGCAGACGAAGCTGTTTGTCTGCCTCTTGCTCCCACTGCTGCAGCTGTGCCTTTAAGCG
Organism: Sporophila hypoxantha; assembly: GCA_002167245.1. Classification (NCBI taxonomy): domain Eukaryota; kingdom Metazoa; phylum Chordata; class Aves; order Passeriformes; family Thraupidae; genus Sporophila; species Sporophila hypoxantha. The sequence goes on from NDFG01000463.1 coordinate 151,677, forward strand.
AGAATTCTCAGCAGCTTCCACCCCAACAAGGATGTATTGCTGCTGCAGATTCTCCAGCTCYCTTACCTGGAATTCAAGAGAAACATCATTATGTGACAGCTGAGCAAGCATCAGGTTTATTACTTAGAACTGTTTAAAAGCATTTCTTACTGAGGTGTCTGAAGGGAGAAAAGGGTCACATTCAGATGACAGAGGAACTAAAAACAGAATCATCAAATACAGCAGTGTACTAAAAACTGCCCAGAAAAAAGCCCTCAGACAATTCTATTGGTAATGAGGGCAGTCAGTTTTGAGCCCTCCTGTGAAGATGTAAAATACATTAACAAAAAGACTCCAGACTACAATAATAATCATCTTATTCAGAGGAAAACTAAGTGACACAGAAGGAGCTGGTTTAGCATAACTCCTGAAGCTGGTATTTACTGTAAACCAGGAAACTGATAAGTAAAATCCTTTTGGCTCTCCAATTCCAGTCAGGCTATAATTAGAAATAAGTTGTTGTTACACATGCATCACTGCAATTGTTTTTGAAGACAAGAAGACATGGCTGACTCTGGAGACAGGACAGTGCTCAATGAGTGGCAGTGGGACATGACTGTCAAAGTTTGTCTTCTGACCAGCAAGGAGAACTCTGGAACTTGCTGGGCTGCACTGTGCCAGAGACTATACAAACACAGACACATCCAGTGTGCAGGCAAGAATGTCAAAAGGAATCTGCAATGGCTTGTACCTGCTTTGAAAGTCAGCTGCCAAGAGGAGGAGGAAACTCAAGCCTTTGTTCTAGWCTCTTAGAAATCGAAGGCAAATCAAATGAGCTGACACAGATGTGAACTATGCAGGTTAACAGGGACCTTATTTMCATGTTTTCATATTTTAAACCAAACTAACAGAGAAACCACCCTTGGAAGTTAACAATGGAATCACAGCCTCCATGCCAGAGAAAATAATACAGATGGCCCAYACCAGATTCATGGGGTCTGATGGAGCATGCCCACAAATGCTAAGGTCATTGGGTGGCAACTCCATTACCTTTGAAAGGTCACGGTGACCCAAGAGGTTCCTGAAGACTGGAAGAAAGCAAATGTCATCCCTACCTACAAGAAGGGCAAGAAAGGASAATTGTGAACCTGCAGTCTGGTCAGCCTCATCTCCATCCCGGGGAAAGTGAGGGAGAAACTAATTCTGGAAACCGTTTCCAGATACATGAAAAAACAGGTTGGCCAGAGAAGCTGTGGAATGTTTACTGATGGAGAYATTCAAAATCCAACAGGACATTGTACAAGCAACCTATTCCAGCAAGCCTTGTTTGTGCATGGGGGTTGGACTAGAAGATCTCTAGAAGATCTCCAGAAAACCCTTTGAATCTCAACTATTCTGTGATTCCATGAAGATGCAGCCTGATCTATGCATCACATTGCAATTATCAGACCTAAGTGTGCTGAATTTTAAGACTTGAACATCCAAACCTCCTCTGGTGCTTAAAGTAAGAGCAGGAAGAGAGACCATGGACTTACTACTCTGTCTCTGTCACTCTGCAAGGAGGCCAGTGCCTTCTTCAGACTCTGCACTTCCAAAGCAGTGGTGGAGATGCTCCCTTCTGCTTGTTGTTTCACTTCTTCGATCTTACGTGTTTTGTCCAATTCATTCAGCAGACGGTCTCGGTCATTCTGCAGGCTTGCCATAGCCTTGGAGAAAGATTTGACTTGGTTGGAAGAGCCTTCCAACTCCAAAGACAARTGGAGAAGCTCATCATCTTTAGCTCTGAGCTGCTGATTAAGTTCCTCAATCTGGGCCAAGAGACCTCTTTCATCAATAGCCTTCTGCAGTTCTGTCAGCTCAGACCTGACCATATCTCGGTCCCTGACAGTGGAACGTTGCTCCTCTTGTAGCTGACCCATCTGTTTCTGAAGAGTCTGCACTAGACTCTTTTGTTCCTCTAAGTCTGTAGAATATTTCTGTTTCAAAAGATGAAGCTCTTCATTGGCCTGGTCTCGGCTATCCTGAAGAGAGCTCATGGACCTCCCAAAAGACTGAATTTGAGCTCTGAGATCTTTGTTTTCATCTGTGACTTCAAGCAATTTCTGTTCCATTTCCATCAAGTCCCGCGCCAACTCTGCTACTCTCTCTTCAGCTGTCTCRGTTTCGTTCCTCATTATCCCTGCATCATGATGCAGGTGCTTCAGTTCCTTCCGAAGCCTGTCCTCAGCCTCTCCCACTCTCTTGGCTGCATCCCTCTGAACACATTCTAGTTCCCCCTCAAGTTCTCTTATTCTTTTCTGGGAGAGGGAAAGCTCATGACTCAGTTGTTGTACCTCTTTCTCTYGAGCCTTCAGTTCTGCTTGACACTCCACGATGGGACTCCCCTCATGTAATGCTGCCATCTCACTCTGCACCCGCGACAGAGAGGACACGAGAGTGTCAATCTCTTGAGACATACTGATTTTATCCTCTCTTAAGGCTTCCATGCACTTCCTGAGATCATCCTGAGTATGCTCAGACTCTTTCAGCTGTGTTTCCATGGTTGCCTTCTCATTTTCCAGAGTCTGGATCCGCTGAAGCTGTGTTTTGAGAAGTTGCTTCTGTTGGGAGTCCTTTATTGAAATCACTTGGTTAAGGTCTTCTCTGCAGCGCACCAACTCTGCGTTCAGCTTGGCATTCTCAGAGTTGAGGTCATCCATCTGGCTATGGAAACTTCTRATTTCTTCCTTGAGCTTGTTGTTTTCAGCAGCAGCCTCTTGAATTAGCTGGTCTTTTTCCAGGATTATACCAAGATGCCGTTCCTCGAGCTGCTTGTAGTCCCTCAGGATGCGGTCTCGGTCATCCTGCAGAGATGACATGGACTTGGTGAAGGAGTCCAGCTGTGCCTTCTGCTGCTTACTTTCTTCTCTGCTTGTCTTCATCTTTTCGGTGAGATGAYTGAGTTTGTCAAGAAGTTTGTTCTTCTCATTTTCCAAGGCTTTTTTATTATCTTCCTCCTTATTTAGCCTACACTCCAACTCTTTCATCTCTTCAGAATGTTGCTGCTGTAATTCAGCTAGAGCAGCCATCACTGCTTCTTCTTTGGCAGACAGCAAACTCATGATCTTTTGATCTTTGGCACTAATTTCTTCATGCAGCTTATTTGTTAGGTCCTTGGAAGCCTGCAGGTCAGCTTGAAGCTGCTCACAGTTGAGTTTAAAATTCTGGATACTCATCTCTTGTTGCTTGACCACAGTCCCCAGCTCTTCCCTGGCCAGCTCACATTTGGTGAAGGAATTCTGTAAGTCAGCAAGCTGGTCTCTTAGACTGCTGATTTCAGACTCCAGTTCCTGCTGTTCATTCTGACACTTGCTGTACAGTTCCTGAGACCCTTCAAGCCGAGCCAAAAGCTCTTTTTTTTCCTCCTGCAACATTTCACATGTCTTTTGATGATGCTGAATCTCCTTCCTGCAATCAACCTCCCAGTCTTTCTTGTTGCATTCCAGCCTGAAAAGATTAAGTTGGTCAAAAATCCACAAAGTATCTCAGTATCTAAACCCACACTAACTCTGTTCTTATACTAATTTAAAAAAGCCACAGAATTTGTTTTACTTWAAGAAAGCAAGCTAGAAATATCTCTCAATTTAAAATTCAAGATATCTTTTAAAGTTCTGACTGTACTACTGCCTTAAAGGGGTGGTGGCAGGGGAATATATTCTTTTAAAGTTGTTCATGTCAAAACTGAAAAAAGTGTTCACTTAAACACTGAATGTTATCACGTCCCTGTCATTACATTACTTCTCTCGTCCATTGCAGCTAACAATAAAAACAACTCCATGCTGCCCCACAATGAAATTGCTGTTCTGGTACCTTTGATGTCCATTTAATGCTTCATCATACAAAGATACAGCATATATATATATACATATATATATATATACATATATATATATATATATGTATATGTATATATATATAAAACAATTTTACTCATGTAAGAATGGTTCGGTTTTGAATTTTGGAAACACACAGCTGTATACACATTTTGATAGGTTTCCATAGCTCCATCTTTCCCTAAAAATTTATTTTGGGACTAAACTGGAATTATGTATCCCAATGCTCTCTTGACTTCTCAGTGCAAAAACTCCATGCAAAAGACTCTTTAATTAATCTGAATTTGAAATACTCTGGAGAGTAATCAGATGGTGAGTGCTTGTCACAGAGAACAGATTTAACACAGGTATCCTAAGGATGTGAAGAAGGACTATTCTAGAGTGATCACCTCATGTCCTTGTGCAGATAACAAATGCAAAGTAACCTTTTCCTGACAAACCTCCCSTGACACAGCTTATTTACCTGGATATCTGAGTCTGAAGTTCCTCCACACGCACRGTCATTTGTTTCACCTGTTCCTGTAGCATATTACAAGCTTCCTCTTTCCAATGTATTTCTTCTTCCTTCTTTTGAATAGTTTCAGTGAATTTCTTCTCCCATGTTTTTGATTCATCTATCACTCTATCCCTATCATCCTGAAGGGAAGACATACTCCTGGTGAAGGCTGCAAGCTGGGCTAGTGTTTTGTTTAGACTGCCTTCCAGTTGCTTGGCTTCTTGATCCTTTGTCTTCAAGGAGTCCTGCAGATCACCAACTGTTGTTTCCATATGGTCCTTCTCTCTCTGCAATGTTGCCAGCTTTGCTTCCATGTTTTTGATCTCCTTTGAGTGCTTGTCYTTTTCCTGTTCCAGTCTTCTCTCAAAGTCTTCATCCTTTTTCTTCATTTGAATTTTAATTTGCTCTTTGTTTGCTTGTAACTCTTCCTTCACTTTGATACTCTCAGCTAAAACTCTTGCTGCCTCACTCTGAGTGTCATCCAACACTACTCTGCAGTGAGCAAGCTCCGCCTGGGCTTTCTTGGTGTCTTCAACTGCTTTAGCTGAAGTTTCTTTGGCTGCTTCTACCTCTTTCTGAGTCTCACTCTGCAGAAATTCCAGAGCTTTAACAGTTCTTTCTAAACTACTGTTCTTTTCCTGGCTTTTGATACAGTCCTTCTGCAGCTGCTTAATCTCCTGCTGTTTCTGTTTCAGCAGTTCTTGAAGCTCCTTTATATGTGTGCTGCTTTCTCCTCTCCAATTGTATTTTAGCTTTCCTACAAATTCCTTTTGCTCTTCTGAACTTGCTTTGCTTTTCTCCTTTGCCATCTGACTTTTCTCCTCCTCCAGTTCGTGCATCATTCTCTGCAAAGTCTGAAGCTCATGTTTCAGTTGATCATTTTTGATTTGGAAGTCTGTTGCATCTTGCTGATAGTTTCCAATACTTCCATTAAGTTCTGCCAGCTGATTCATGAGCCTTTCTTCCAAGTCATCCTTTTCAGCCTCTAGAGCATCCTTCAGTGCTGTCATTCTGATGAGGTCGTCTCTGGCTTCTTGGACCTTTTGCTCCATCTCTGCTACYGTAGCCTGCAAATCATTCACTTCATGGACCTTCTCTCCCATTTGGTGCTCTAAAGCCCTTTTCTCACCTGCTAAAGTCTCAACACACCTGCGGATGTCACCCAGCTGCTGCTCTGAAGCCCTTCTATTATCTTCCATCTCTGTGATTCGCTTGGTGAGCTCAGCTATTTGCTGTCTGTAGACACCAGGATCCTCACAAGGTCTCTCACTTTCAAATGCCTCTTGTTCCAGCTCTGCAGCAYGAGGCTCTGGTTGAAAAGATACGTTCACTTGATTTTCAGACTCTTCTGTTGGTGATGGTGTGGCAACTGCCTTATCAGTTTCTTCCCCCGCTGTCTGCTGGGCAACATACCTGTCTGCAAGTTCTCTGCTTTCCTTCAGCTTAGACTCTGTTACCTGCAGAAGACACTTCAAGTCCACAATCTCTTGATTCAGAGACTCCTTTTCAGCCATTACTGTCTCAAGYTGAGTAGAAAGAGACTGGCACTCCCTCTTAGAGCACTCCAGSTCTTCTTTCAGACTAGTGTTTGTAAAGCTCTCTCCAGTCCTGTGCAGCTCTCCATTTGTAAAATGCATCTCTGCTCTAAGCTTCTCATTCTCCTCCTCTAGTTCCAGGATCTTYTGTTGCTTTGATTTTGCAAATTTCCTCATTTTCTCCTTCATTTTATCAATTTCCTGTTCAGCTTCTTGTAGCTGCTTATCTGTTTCCTGTTTTTTTGCTTCAGCCCCTTTTAGCTGAATGAAAATTTCCTGCTTTTCCTGCCTAAYGGTTTCCAACACACGCTGAATTCGCTCAGCCTCATTACTCACATTCTCATATGACTGCAGCAGAGTTTCATATTCTCCTTGAAGCTCCTTGTATTTCTCCTGCCACTCAGAACTCTCAGTCGCTTGAAAACTCTTCAATGATTCCACCTCYTTCTCCAGCTTCTCCTTCTCTAGAACAACTCTATCCAGAGTAAGTGTAAGGTTTTTACAGCATCCATCAAGATTCTGATTTTCTCCAAGTAGTTTATCAATTTCTGCAGTAAGTTTTTCTCGCTCTCCAGTGAGGCACACTAACTTTTCTGTTAAGGTATCTGTTTCTYTAACATGGCCACATACTTGGCTTTCCATATTTGTCAGCTTGACAGAAAGACTGTCAATAGTAATTTTAGCATTAGCCAGCTCTTCTTTTAGAGATTTGCTCTCCTTTAGTGCCTCTTTTCTAGAGATAAGTGCTGCTTGCAACTTTCTCTGCATTTGATTCTTCTGCTTAGCTGCTTCTGCATTGTCCTCTCGCTTCTCCTGAATTTCAAGCATCTCTGTTTGTAGTTGCTTGCTTTGCTCCTCATGCAGCTGAGCCTGAGCCTCCAACTGACTACATAGTCTTTGGACTGATTCCTCTTTTTCCAGCAACTGTGCCTGCACATTATTGAGAGTGTCACTTTTCTCCTTTAACTGCTGGCTAAGAAATTCTATTTCTTCATCCTTTTGATGCACAAGAATTTTCAAGTCTTCCAGACTGGCCACACCAGAATTTTTTCCTTGATTCTCCTCCAATTCTGTCTGAAGACTTGCTCCCTTAGCTTCAGCTTGGTCAGAGGTTCTCTTCAGCCCTTCTATCTCTACAAACAACTGTGCTATGTGCTGTTGCAAATCAAAGATTAATTCTGATTTGTGAGCAAGCTCCCTTTGCATATAGCTGACACTACATTCCAATTTCCCTTTCTCCATCTGCAATTTGTCAAGGTGTTTTTTCCACTCTTCCTCAGAAATATCTGCAACTTGTACAAGCTTGTTATTTGTTGTATCTTCTGCTTCCATGCATGAAGAATCCAACCCACCCTGACTCCTAAAAATACTCTCTGCTGATCCTTTCTGCTCTTGGAGCTGTCTGAGCTGAGCCTGGATACTGTCTTTCTCTTTGCTTTGCTGATCAAATTGTTCTTGCAGGATGTTGTAATCATCTTTTTGCTGTTTCAATTGTTCTCTGTGATGCCTGTCTTTTTCTTGAGCCTTTTTTATASTGTCTTTGCGAGATATGAGAGCTTCTTGAAGTTTTTTTTGAAGTTGTTCTTTTTCTTGTTCAAGAACTGAAATCTTTTCTTCAAGAGCAGACTTCTGTTTTTCTTCCAGATTTGTACCCTCTGAACTATGTTTCTCATTTTCTTCATCATCTTCTGGGCTTTCATTGGTTTCAGTTACTTTGTCAGGAATTGTCTGATGCTCCATGATTTCATCTTTAACTGAAGCAGTGTTTGCCTTATCTTGCAAGCTTTGCCTCATTTCCTCAATCACTGCCTGCAGTCGTGCTTCAGTAGTTTCTTTTTCCTCCCGGATGCTCTGCAGCTCAGATTCCTTTTCAGAAAGCAGCTGAATTAGATAGTCCTCACGGGGCTGGTTTTCAAGACCCATTTCTTTGCTGATCGTGCTTCTCATGTCTTCCTCCCCTGCAGCTGCCTGAGCCACTGAGGTTTCTGATTTTTGTTCTCTACTCAGTTGTTCTAATTCATTCTCCAATCTGGTTACCTTCTTCAGAAGCTCCTTCCTGTTCACAAATACTGCTTGCAGCTTCCGCTTTACTTGCTCGTTTTCTTTTCTCAGAAGTTCAACTTGATTTACTAATTCCTCATTTTCTTTACTCACTGCTTCTGCCTCATTCTGCTGCTTGGATACCCCACACTTCAGACATGTATCTTTTGCTCCTATGTTCTGTTCTTTTTCTTCCTGGGATTTTAATAACAGACTTATCTGCTCCTTAAGACTCTTCAGCTCGTTTCCTAGAGCAAATTTCTCTTCATTCAGCAGGACCATTTTCTCAGACATGCTGACACTGATCTCTGCCATCTGTCGGTCCTTTTCCTGCAAGGCTTGTTGCAGGCTCTCTATAGACCTGGTGTGCTCAGCAACAAGCTGTTCCAGGCTTGCTGCCTCGTGTCCCTTTAACGTTAACTTGTGGCAAAGCTCTTCCATCTCTGCTGTATTCTTCTTCAAAAGTTGTCCTAGATCAAGTACTTCACATTCCTTTGTCTCAACCTGGCTTCTCAGATCCTTTAGTTGCATGTCCTGGTCAGAAAGCTGAAGTTGTGCTTCATCCAAGTCCTTTTGCAAAGCTTCAATTTTTATATCCTTGGATTTAAATTCATTTTTAAGGCTCTGGATTTGCTCTCTTAGAAGGCTGCTTTGACTGTCTGACAGTCTCTGCTTTTCTGAAATAGCTAGCTCTTCCTCCAGTTGCTTCACTTGCTCCTTCAGTTCTGTTATGGTAGAAAGTTCTTTGGCCTGACACAAGAGCTGATCTTGTTCATCAGTCAAAACACAAAATGTACTGTCAGGATCCTCTCCTTTTTTCCTGTATTCCTCAGCCAACTGGTTTAGCCTATTTATTTCTGCACATTTTTCTCCTAGTTCTTTCCTAAAGGATTCTTCTGATTTCTGCAGAATTATTTGCAGTTCTGTAATTTGGTTTTGTAGCTTGATCAGCTCTTGAGATTGAGAGGTGCCAGGGCTTCCCTGAGGCTCATCTTGGAAGCTGATTCCATTTTCCTGAAGAAAGCAAATCTTCTGCATTTCCRTTTCTTTCAGTAATAAGACACTCTGTGTATCTGAAGCCTTCTGCTCCTCCCTCTCCTGACACTGTATCTGTGAATTCYCTTCCAGCTGGTTAGCTTCTGTTTGGCTGCCTGTAGAAGTTTGGCCACTGGGGCCCTTGAGCTGGCTTTTCAGAAGAGTTATTTCTTCTTGGGCTTCTTTCAGTTCCAGCAGCAAAACTGACAGCTCCTTCTGTTTCTCYGCAGCAATATAGTCCAGAATTCCAGGTGGACAACTTTCCTCAGTAAGCTGCTTGCTTCTATTGGTAAAGCCATCTGTTCTTGCCTAAAAGAAAATAGTAGGCATCATTTTCCCTTTGAATCTTGTGAAAGGGCCACTTCTGGAAGTATCTGCTTTCCATACTCTGTAACTGTCTCAAGTTGGCTTCTGCAATAAATGGAAGCCCTGCTAATAACAGGGGGACTCTGTCTTGGCAGTGGGGGGTGGACTCGGTGACCTCCAGAGGTCCCTTCCAACTCCAACTATTCTGTGATTCTGTGACTTCCCAGGTCACTTCTGCTAATTTCAGTTTCTGAAGTTGCAGCATGAAAGATTCTGGCTGTGGGATCAGCCCATAACAACTTCCTATTCTCTTTTTTCCCCCTTCTCTCTTGATTCCAAGATAGCCTAACTCTGAACTGTTTAAGTTCTCCYGTGATTCTAACAAGCCCTCTAGTGTACTTAACCATGCACATTTTCATGCCATCCTATTCATAGCCTCTGAATAAGGAGGTTTTTGTCCCCTATTCAATCTGTCCATTTAACATGGCAAAGAAGCAGGATAGAAACTCATATTCCAATCTGTGTCCATGCCCAAAGTGAAAGCACTAGACAAAGCACCTGGAACAAAGTACTTGGCTTTTTCCAAATTACTGTTTTTAAGTTTCTTCCCATCCCCCAAACCAGATTACAATAGAAAAGCACTCACAAATCCTCCACAGACAGCTTGGATCAACAGCCCACCAATAAGTCAACGTGCTGCACTGTAAAGACTTGGAGGGCAGAAACAGTTTATGGGGAACCATGAAAGGAGACCTGCTCTTAAAAAGTCTGCTGTCATAATGAAACAACTACTTTAAGTCACAGGAGATTAAAAAGAGACAACTCTTTGAGGCTTCTAAACTAAATTAAGTTTTTGTATCTGCAAATGCATACAATACTGAGACCAAAAGGGTTTTGGACTACGTTTGTACCTCAGAGAGCACAGAAGTGTCACCAAAAGGCCTTTGCATTTCAGAATTCACCAGCTCTCCTAACACACCTAGTAGGAAAAGGAACACTTGTCACCATCAGTGCAACAATTTGCAGGTAAAGTCAGTAGGTAGAGTGAAGGGACAAAAAAATGGGATCAGAGCTTCTATAGAAGGTGAGAAAAGACAAAAAAAATTAAAGAAAAAAAAGGCAGCAAACCAAGCACAGAAGAAAACAACCCAGAGTTTGAGTCTATGCAGTGCACAGACATCCTGTTTTGGTTTAAGTCCAACCAGTAATTCAGACACTGCAGCTGCAGCATGGCTCTGTGCAATTCCCTGTGTTTGCTGCATCACCTGCACACAGCACTCTGACCCCTGAAGAAGGATGAAGAGCAAAGAGACAAGAGAACCAGGTAACAGATTGGTTTGACTGCTTTTTTTTTTCCATGTGGGATGTGGCATGGAATTCCAGACACAAAAAGACATTTACTGGCTTGCAGAGAAATACACAGTTCTTAATTTTATCTTAATTCTCTTCTGTGCCTTACACATCAATCTTTGCATCTACAAACACACTCCTTCAAACCCTTCTCTCTTTCTAACATTAGCAACCACTTTTTTCTTCTCTTCTGGTATATCCTACCCATCCCACATTAGAATGTTCTCTTTTACCTCATGTAAATATTTTCTGCCTTCTGTAGATTATAATCTTTAGATTCTGACCTCAGAGCACCTCCTTCTAAATAATCTTCAAATTTGTCCTTGAAACTCCTCAAATTTTCACAATTTTCTTGTCACATGCCTTATTCTGTGTCCTCACCTGTAGAAGAAGAGCAGTCTGCATAAGAGGCTGGAGCCTCCACRGTCCACAGGTCTTGCAATTTTGCCTCAGCACCAATATTCTTATTCTGTGGGATGAAGAAAAAACACTGAGCTTTGAGCCAGGATCCTGGTATGAGGAGACAGCTCTCTTAGCTGTCTACTGCTCTGCCAGCTCTAAGTAAAACCTAGACATATCTCAGCAGATCAACAGATCAATGGATGCAATGATCTAAACAACTTCCTTCCCACCTTGAGATGGTTTCTCTTCCATCTTCACTCCCTCAAACACTAACCACAGTATCATAACCTTTCACTGAGCACCCAGGCAGAGAAGGTGAGAAGTCACGTGCCTATGCCTCACTGCTCCAGCAGATAAAGAACCTGGAGCTTTCCCAATAAAGTTATGCTAGGCTCTACCACACAAACAAAACAACAACCCCACAAGAACCTTTTAACTGTTAGATGCCTTAACCTCGGTTCGGGTAACTGTATTACTTGGCCTAAAGCCATGGGTCAGGTGCACAAATGATAGGAATAGCTGTCCAAGTGCAAAAACTTAGATGTAAGCTATTTAGCTGGACTCTTTTTGTAATGAAGACATTGAAATGGACAATTCCAGGGTTGTTTTCATTGACCCATTTTCACCATTCACCTTGTTGCAGGTGAGTCATATGCTAAGGAACCTGTTTTTTCCACTGTCTATAAAGGGGCAGTAGAAAACAGTTCAAATGCTTATATGTGCCTTTGAAAAGCCTGCATGTGTGGGTGTGTGTGCATTCCCACTGATCTACCAGCTCACAGCTTGCAGGCACTTGGAATGTGGATGAATGACTCAAAATGCTTCTCCAATTCCAAATAGCAACTTTTACCTTAATACTTCACAGTAATATACAAACCCTCTGATAGAGAGGAATGTATTAGATAAAACACAACATTAATCTTCCCCCTGTGGACAGGATGGGCCAGTAGAGCAGRCTGCAGAGAGCCAGACCTTGCTCTAAGCTAACAACCAGTTTCACAGCAAAGCCTCAGTACAGACACACAGAGGCTGTCATCTCCCTCCCCATGCTGAACAGAAGGCCAAGCAGCAGGTTCCTAACCCTGCATTCTGCCCAACAACAGCCTGACTGCACTGGCACCTGCAGCAGGACATTGGAGCAGCACAAGGACAGTGCCCACCTGTCCCACTCACAGAGCAGC